>CM066998.1:735000-800000 GCA_033977485.1 Hydrangea macrophylla | reverse complement strand
TGCACGCACGGGCAGCACGTGTTGCACGCACAGGCAGCACACGCAGCGTGCACAGGCTGCGCATAGGATCGCATATGCTGCACGCACGGGCAGCGTACAGGATTCTTGGCTAGAATTTTGGCTGGAATCCTAGCTGCACGTAATGGCAGCACTTCAGCGCACAGGATTCCATATGCTGCACGCACGGGCAGCACGTGCTGAGCGCATATAAACATATAATTATGTAAATACGCGCCCGAGAGATTGAAAGAAAGAAGTAAACGAATGTAAGAAACAAAGAAAACAGGAATTAGCTAACACAAAATAGTTTTGTTGCGTCAAAATAGGCCAAGGGCATAATGGTCATTTTAAAAATAATGACATTTGAAAAAAAAAATCCACTCTCCGTTCACTTATCATAATCTAATCATTTTATTTGAAAACAAATTGACGGTTAGAGAGCTTTGTAGTGAAAAAACAGCGCAAGGGCAAAATAATCATTTTCAAAAATGTGATATTTTTTTTTGAAAAATTCCACTTTTCGTTTACTTATCTTAATCGGGTCATTTTAATTGAAATGAAGATGGCAATATATAACAATTACAATTATGACTGGTCGAGCAGCTCAATATCTCCTCCTGCAACCATGAAAAATGTTCAGAATGCATATATAAGGGGGGGGGGGGGGGGGGGGGGGGTTGTCAGGAATCTTCGCTGCGCGCAATGGCAGCACTTCAGCGCACATGATTCCATATGCTGCACACGCACGGGTAGTGCACAGGATTCCTGGCTGGAATCCTGGCTGGCCGCAAAGGATTCCTTACAGGAATCCTGGCTGGAATCCTAGCTGCACGCAATGGCAGCACTTCAGCGCACAGGATTCCATATGCTGCACGCACGCGCAGCACGTGCTGCGCGTACAGGCAGCATTCGCAGCGTGCACGGGCTGCGCACAGGATCGCATATGCTGCACCCAGGAATCCTGGCTGTGCGCAATGGCAGCACTTCAGCGTAAAGGATTCCATATGCTGCACACACGAGAAGCACAGGCAGCACATGCAGCGTGTACGGGCTGCGCACAAGATCTCATATGCTGCACGCACGGGCAGCACACAGGATTCCTGGCTGGCATCCTGGCTGCGCACAATAGCAGCACTTCAGCGTACAGGATTTCATATGCTGCACGCACGGGCAGCACGTGCTGCGCGCACAGGCAGCACACGCAGCGTGCACGGGCTGCGAACAGGGTCGCATATGATTCATGCACGGGCAGCGCACAGGATTCCTTGCTGGAATCCTGGCTAGAATCCTGGCTGCACTCAATGACAGCACTTCAGCGCACAGGATTCCATATGCTGCACGCACGGGAAGCACGTGCTGCGCGTACAGGTAGCACACGCAGCGTGCACGGACTGCGCACAGAATCACATATGCTGCACGCATGGGTAGCACACAGGATTCTTGGCTTGAATCCTGGCTGCGCGCAATGGCAGCACTTCAGCGCACAGGATTCCATATGCTGCACTCACGGGCAGCACGTGCTGCGCACACAAGCAGCACACGCAGCGTGCACGGGCTGCGCACAGAATCGCATATGCTGCACGCACAGGCAGTGCACAGGATTCCTTGCTAGAATCCTGGCAGGAATCCTAGCTGCACGCAATGGCAGCACTTCAGCGCACAGTATTCCATATGCTGAACGCACAGGCAGCACATGATGCGCGCACAGGTAGCACACGCAGCGTGCACGGTCAGCATATGCAGCACGCACAACAGTACATGCTACGTGCATGGTCAACACATGCTGTGTGGATGGGCAGCAAGCATGGCAGCTACATGCAGCGTGCACGGTAGCACATAGAAGCACATGCTTCATGCACGGCATGGCACGATGTTGGAACAATCATTGTACTCGAATGCAAGAAAGAAATAAAAGAATGAAAGTAAGAAAGAAAATATGTGCACACACAGGCAGCATTTAGCACTCACAAGCGTGCACGGTAGCACGTGCTGCGTGCACAGGTCAGCACATCCAAAATGCACGGGGAAGCGCACACAAAAGTACTTACTGCACGTATGGTAGCACATGCTGCATGCACTGGTAGCACATGGGCATCGTTCACGACAACACATGCAGCGTGTACGGCAGCACATGGAACCACATGCTTCACGCTCGGTATGGCACGATGATGGAACTAATGGTTGCACGCGAAAGAAATAAAGTATTTAACAAACTTGAGGTTAGAGAACTTTGTAGTGAAAAACAGCCCAAGGGCAAAATAATCATTTTCAAAAATGTGAACTTTTTTTTTTTGAAAAATTCCACTTTCCGTTTACTTATCATAATCGGGTCATTTTAATTGAAATGAAGTTGGCAATATTTAACAATTATAATTATGACTGCTCGAGGAGCTCAATATCTCCTCTGCCACCATGAAAAATGTTCAAAATGCATATATAGGGGGGTTAGTTGTCTGAAATCCTGGCTGCGCGCAATGGTAGCAATTCAGCGCACAGGATTTCATATGCTGCACGCACGGGCAATGCACAGGATTCCTGGCTGGAATCCTGGCTGGAATCCAAGTTGCGCGCAAATGATTCCTGGCTGGAATCCTGGCTGCGCGCAATGGCAGCACTTCAGCGCACAGGATTCTATATGTTGCACGCACGGGAAGCACGTGCTGCGCACACAAGCAGCACACGCAGCGTGTACGGGCTGCGCACAGGATCGCATATACTGCACGCACGGGCAGCACACAGGATTCCTGGCCGGAATCCTGGCTGCGCGCAATAGCAGCACATCAGCGCACAGGATTCCATATGCTGCTCGCACAGGCAGCACGTGCTGCGCGCACAAGCAGCACAGGCTACGCACAGGATAGCATATGCTGCACGTACGGGCAGCGAACAGGATTCCTGGCTGCAATCCTGGCTGGAATCCTGGCTGTGCGCAATGGCAGCACTTCAGCGCATAGGATTCCATATGCTGCACGCACGTGCCGCACATGCTGCGCGCACAGGCATCACACGCAATGTGCACGGTCAGCACATGCAGCGTGCACGGTAGCACATACTGCGTGCAAGGGCAGCAAGCATGGCAGCACATGCAGCGTGCACGGCAGCACATAGAAGCACATGCTTCGCGCAAGGCATGGCACGATGTTGGAACTATCGTTGCACGCGAATGCAAGAAAGAAAGAAAAGAATGAAAGTAAGAAAGAAAATGTGTGCACGCACAGGCATCATTTAGCACTCACAAGCATTCGCGGTAGCACGTGCTCCGTGCACAGGTCAGCACGTGCAACATGCACGGGAAGCGCGCACGGCAGTACTTGCTGCACGTACGGCAGTACTTGCTGCACGTACGGCAGCACGTGCTGCGCGCACAGGCAACAATCACGGCAGCACATACTGCGTGCACTGGTAGCACACGGGCAGCGTTCATGACAGCACATGCAGCATGCACGGCAGTGCATGGAAGCACGTGATTCTCGCTCGGTATGGCACGATGATGGAACAAATGGTGGCACGCGAAAGAAAGAAAGTATCAAGAAAAAAAATGTGTTGTGCACAAGCAGCACGTGCTACGCGCACAGGCAGCATTTAACACGGGCAGCAAAGCAACATACATGTCGACGGGTCGCACATATAAACATATGATTATTTAGATACGCGCCCGAGAGATTGAAAGGAAGAAGTAAACGAATGAAAGAAACAAAGAAAACAGGAATTAGCTAACACAAAATAGTTTTGTTGTGTCAAAATAGGCCAAGGGCAAAATGGTCATTTTAAAAAATAATAACACTTGAAACAAAAAAAAATCCACTCTCCGTTCACTTATCATATTCGAATCATTTTATTTGAAAAAAATATTTACGGTTAGAGAAATTTGTAGTGAAAAAACAGCCCAAGGGCAAAATAATCATTTTCAAAAATGTGATTTTTTTTTTTTTTGAAAAATTTTACTTTCCGTTTACTTATCACAATCAGGTCATTTTAATTGAAATGAAGTTGGCAATATTTAACAATTACAATTATGACTGCTCGAGCAGCTCAATATCTCCTCCGGCCACCATGAAAAATGTTCAGAATGCATATATAGGGGGGGGGGGGGGGTGGTTGGCTGTCAGGAATCCTAGCTAAAATCCTGGCAGCGCGCAATGGCAGCACTTCAGCGCACAGGATTCCATATACTGCATGCACGGGCAGCGCACAGGATTCTTGGCTGGAATCCTGGCTGGACGCAATGGCAGCACTTCAGCGCACAGGATTCCATATGCTGCACGCACGGGCAGCACGTACTGCGCGTACAGGCAACACACGCCACGTGCACGGGTTGCGCACAGGATTGCATATGCTGCACGCACGGGCAGCACACACAATTCTGGCTGGAATCTTGGCTGCGCGCAATGGCAGCACTTCAGCGCACAAGATTCCAAATGCTGCACGCACGGGAAGCACGTGCTGCAAGCATAGGTAGCACACGCAACGTAAACGGGCTGCGCACAGGATCGTATATACTGCACGCACGAGCAGCGCACAGGATTCCTGGCTGGAATCCTGGCTAGAATCCAGACTACGAGCAATGGCAGCACTTCAACGCACAGGATTCCATATTCTGCACACACGGGAACCACAGGCAGCACATGCAGCGTGTACGGGCTGCGCACAAGATCTCATATGTTGCACGCACGGGCAGCACACAGGATTCCTGGCTGGCATCCTGGCTGCGCGCAATAGCAGTACTTCAGCACACAGGATTCCATATGCTGCACGCACGGGCAGCACGTGCTGCGCGGACAGACAGCACACGCAGCATGCACGGTCTGCGCACAGGATCGCATATGATGCATGCACAGGCAGCGCAGAGGATTCCTTGTTGGAATCCTTGCTAGAATCCTGGTTGCGTGCAATGACAGCTCTTCAGCGCACAGGATTGCATGTGCTGCACGCACGGGAAGCACATGCTGCGCGCACAGGTAGCACACGCAGCGTGCACGTACTGCGCACAGAATCGCATATGCTGCACGCACGGGTAGCACACAGGATTCCTGGTTGGAATCCTGGCTGCGCGCAATGGCAGTACTTCAGCGCACAGGATTCCATATACTGCAATCACGGGCGGCATGTGCTGCGCACACAAGCAGCACACGCAGCGTGCACGGGCTGCGCACAGAATTCCTTGCTAGAATCCTGGCAGGAATCCTGGCTGCGCGCAATGGCAACACTTCAGCGCACAGGATTCCATATGCTGCACGCACAGGCAGCACATGCTGCGCTCACAGGCAGCACACATAGCGTGCACGGTCAGCACATGCAGCACGCACGGCAGTACATGCTACGTTCATGGTCAACACATGCTGTGTGGATGGGCAGCAAGCATGGCAGCACATGCAGCGTGCACGGGAGCACATAGAAGCACATGCTTCACGCACGGCATGGCATGATGTTGGAACTATCGTTGTACGCAAATGCAAGAAAGAAAGAAAAGAATGAAAGTAAAAAAGAAAATATGTGCACGCACAGGCAGCATTTAGCACTCACAAGCGTGCACGGTAGCACGTGCTGCGTGCACAGGTCAGCACATGCAACATGCACAGGAAGCGCACACGGAAGCACTTACTGCACGTATGGCAGCACATGCTGCATGCACTGGTAGCACATGGGCATCATTCACGACAACACATGCTGCGTGCACGGCAGCGCATGGAACCACATGCTTCACGCTCGGTATGGCACGATGATGGAACTAATGGTTGCACGCGTAAGAAAGAAAGTATCAAGAAAGAAAATGTGTTGTACACAAGTAGCACATGCTACGCGCACAGGCAGCATTTAGCACGGTCAAAATAATCATTTTATTTATCATATTCGAATAAAATCCAATCATTTTATTTGAAAAAATCCAATCTCCATTCACTTATCATATTCGAATCATTTTATTTGAAAAAAACTTGAGGTTAGAGAACTTTGTAGTGAAAAATAGCCCAAGGGCAAAATAATCATTTTCAAAAATGTGAACTTTTTTTTTTTGAAAAATTCCACTTTCCGTTTACTTATCATAATCGGGTCATTTTAATTGAAATGAAGTTGGCAATATTTAACAATTACAATTATGACTGCTCGAGGAGCTCAATATCTCCTCTGCCACCATGAAAAATGTTCAGAATGCATATATAGGGGGGGTTAGTTGTCTGAAATCCTGGCTGTGCACAATGGAAGCACTTCAGCGCACAGGATTTTATATGCTGCACGCATGGGCAGCGCACAGGATTCCTGGCTGGAATCCAGGTTGCGCGCAAAGGATTCCTGGCTGGAATCCTGGCTGCGAGCAATGGCAGCACTTCAGCGCACAGGATTCCATATGTTGCACGCACGGGCAGCACGTGCTGCGCACTCAGGCAGCACACGGAGCGTGCACGGGCTGCGCACAGGATTGCATATACTGCACGCACGGGCAACACACAGGATTCCAGGCCGGAATCCTGGCTGCGCGCAATGGCAGCACATCAGCGCACATGATTCCATATGCTGCTCGCACAGGCAGCACAGGCTACGCACAGGATCACATATGCTGCACGTACGGGTAGCGAAAAGGATTCCTGGCTGCAATCCTGGCTGGAATCCTGGCTGCGCGCAATGGCAGCACTTCAGCGCATAGGATTCCATATGCTGCACGCACGTGCCGCACATGCTGCGCGCACAGGCAGCACACGCAATGTGCACGCTCAGCACATGCAGCGTGCACGGTAGCACATACTGCATGTACGGGCAGCAAGCATGGCAGCACATGCAGTGTGCACGGCAGCACATTGAAGCACATGCTTCGCGCAAGGCATGGCACGATGTTGGAACTATCGTTACACGCGAATGCAAGAAAGAAAGAAAAGAATGAAAGTAAGAAAGAAAATGTGTGCACGCACAGGCATCATTTAGCACTCACAAGCATTCACGGTAGCACGTGCTGCGTGCACAGGTCAGCACGTGCAACATGCACGGGAAGCGCGCACGGCAGTACTAGCTGCACGTACCGCAGCACGTGCTGCGCGCACAGGCAACAATCACGGCAGCACATGCTGCGTGCACTGGTAGCACACGGGCAGCGTTCATGATAGCACATGCAGCATGCACGGCAGTGCATGGAAGCACGTGATTCTCGCTCGGTATGGCACGATGATGGAACAAATGGTGGCACGCGAAAGAAAGAAAGTATCAAGAAAAAAAATGTGTTGCGCACAAGCAGCACGTGCTACGCGCACAGGCAGCATTTAACACGGGCAGCAAAGCAACATACATGTCGACGGGTCGCACATATAAACATATAATTATGTAGATACGCGCCCGAGAGATTGAAAGGAAGAAGTAAACGAATGAAAGAAACAAAGAAAACAGGAATTAGCTAACACAAAATAGTTTTGTTGTGTCAAAATAGGCCAAGGGCAAAATGGTCATTTTAAAAAATAATAACATTTGAAACAAAAAAAAATACACTCTCCGTTCACTTATCATATTCGAATCATTTCATTGGAAAAAAAAATTACGGTTAGAGAAATTTGTAGTGAAAAAACAGCCCAAGGGCAAAATAATCATTTTCAAAAATGTGATTTTTTTTTTTTGAAAAATTTTACTTTCCGTTTACTTATCTCAATCGGGTCATTTTAATTGAAATAAAGTTGGCAATATTTAACAATTACATTTATGACTACTCGAGCAGCTCAATATCTCCTCCAGCCACCATGAAAAATGTTCAGAATGCATATATAGTGGGGGGGGGGGGGTGGTTGGCTGTCAGGAATCCTAGCTAAAATCCTGGAAGCGCGCAATGGCAGCACTTCAGCGCACAGGATTCCATATACTGCATGCACGGGCAGCGCACAGGATTCTGGGCTGGAATCCTGGCTGGACGCAATGGCAACACTTCAGCGCACAGGATTCCATATGCTGCACGCACGGGCAGCACGTGCTGCGCGTACAGGCAACACACGCCACGTGCACGGGCTGCGCACAGGATTGCATATGCTGCACGCATGGGCAGCACACATAATTCTGGCTGGAATCTTGGCTGCGCGCAACGGCAGCACTTCAGCGCACAAGATTCCATATGCTGCACGCACGGACAGCACGTGCTGCAAGCATAGGCAGCACACGCAACGTAAACGGGCTGCGCACAGGATCGTATATACTGCACGCACGAGCAGCACACAGGATTCCTGGCTGGAATCCTGCCTAGAATCCAGACTACGAGCAATGGCAGCACTTCAGCGCACATGATTCCATATTCTGCACACACGGGAAGCACAGGCAGCACATGCAGCGTGTACGGGCTGCGCACAAGATCTCATATGCTGCACGCACGGGCAGCACACAAGATTCCTGGCTGGCATCCTGGCTGCCCGCAATAGCAGCACTTCAGCACACAGGATTCCATATGCTGCACGCACGGGCAGCACGTGCTGCGCAGACAGGCAGCACACGCAGCATGCACGGTCTGCGCACAGGATCGCATATGATGCATGCACGGGCAGCGCACACAAGGAATCCTGGCTAGAATCCTGGCTGCGCGCAATGACAGCTCTTCAGCGCACAGGATTCCATATGCTGCACGCACGGGAAGCACATGCTGCGCGCACAGGTAGCACACGCAGCGTGCACGTACTGCGCACAGAATCGCATATGCTGCACGCACGGGTAGCACACAGGATTCTTGGTTGGAATCCTGGCTGCGCGCAATGGCAGCACTTCAGCGCACAGGATTCCATATGTTGCAATCACGGGCAGCACGTGCTGCGCACACAAGCAGCACACGCAGCGTGCACGGGCTGCGCACAGAATTCCTTGCTAGAATCCTGGCTGCGCGCAATGGCAACACTTCAGCGCACAGGATTCCATATGCTGCACGCACAGGCAGCACACATAGCGTGCACGGTCAGCACATGCAGCACGCACGGCAGCACATGCTACGTTCACGGTCAACACATGCTGTGTGGATGGGCAGCAAGCATGGCAGCACATGCAGCGTGCACGGCAGCACATCGAAGCACATGCTTCACGCACGGCATGGCATGATGTTGGAACTATCGTTGTACGCGAATGCAAGAAAGAAAGAAAAGAATGAATGTAAGAAAGAAAATATGTGCACGCACAGGCAGCATTTAGCACTCACAAGCGTGCACGGTAGCACGTGCTGCGTGCACAGGTCAGCACATGCAACATGCACGAGAAACGCACACGGAAGCACTTACTGCACGTATGGCAGCACATGCTGCATGCACTGGTAGCACATGGGCATCGTTCACGACAACACATGCTGCGTGCACGGCAACGCATGGAACCACATGCTTCACGCTCGGTATGGCACGATGATGGAACTAATGGTTGCACGCGAAAGAAAGAAAGCATCAAGAAAGAAAATGTATTGTGCACAAGTAGCACATGCTACGCGCACAGGCAGCATTTAGCACGGTCAAAATAATCATTTTATTTATCATATTCGAATAAAATCCAATCATTTTATTTGAAAAAATCCAATCTCCATTCACTTATCATATTCGAATCATTTTATTTGAAAAAAACTTGAGGTTAGAGAACTTTGTAGTGAAAAATAGCCCAAGGGCAAAATAATCATTTTCAAAAATGTGAACTTTTTTTTTTTGAAAAATTCCACTTTCTGTTTACTTATCATAATCGGGTCATTTTAATTGAAATGAAGTTGGCAATATTTAACAATTACAATTATGACTGCTCGAGGAGCTCAATATCTCCTCTGCCACCATGAAAAATGTTCAGAATGCATACATAGGGGGGGTTAGTAGTCTCAAATCCTGGCTGTGCGCAATGGAAGCACTTCAGCGCACAGGATTTTATATGCTGCACGCACGGGCAGCGCACAGGATTCCTGGCTGGAAACCAGGTTGCGCGCAAAGGATTCCTGGCTGGAATCCTGGCTGCGCGCAATGGCAGCACTTCAGCGCACAGGATTCCATATGTTGCACGCACAGGCAGCACGTGCTGCGCACTCAGGCAGCACACGCATCGTGCACGGGCTGCGCACAGGATCGCATATACTGCACGCACGGGCAGCACACAGGATTCCAGGCCGGAATCCTGGCTGCGCGCAATGGCAGCACATCAGCACACAGGATCACATATGTTGCATGTACAGGTAGCGAAAAGGATTCCTGGCTGCAATCCTGGCTGGAATCCTGGCTGCGCGCTATGGCAGCACTTCAGCGCATAGGATTCCATATGCTGCACGCTCGTGCCGCACATGCTGCGCGCACAGGCAGCACACGCAATGTGCACGCTCAGCACATGCAGCATGCACGGTAGCACATACTGCATGTACGGGCAGCAAGCATGGCAGCACATGCAGCGTGCACGGCAGCATATAGAAGCACATGCTTCGCGCAAGGCATGGCACGATATTGGAACTATCGTTGCACGCGAATGCAAGAAAGAAAGAAAATAATGAAAGTAAGAAAGAAAATATGTGCACGCACAGGCATCATTTAGCACTCACAAGCATTCACGGTAGCACGTGCTACGTGCACAGGTCAGCACATGCAACATGCACGGGAAGCGCGCACGGCAGCACTTGCTGCACGTACGGCAGCACGTGCTGCGCGCACAGGCAATAATCACGGCAGCACATGCTGCGTGCACTGGTAGCACACGGGCAGCGTTCACGACAGCACATGCAGCATGCACGGCAGTGCATGGAAGCAAGTGATTCTCGCTCGGTATGGCACGATGATGGAACAAATGGTGGCACGCGAAAGAAAGAAAGTATCAAGAAAAAAATGTGTTGTGCACAAGCAGCACGTGCTACGCGCACAGGCAGCATTTAACACGGGCTGCAAAGCAACATACATGTCGACGGGTCGCACATATAAACATATAATTATGTAAATACGCGCCTGAGAGATTGAAACGAAGAAGTAAACGAATGAAAGAAACAAAGAAAATAGGAATTAGCTAACACAAAATAGTTTTGTTGCGTGAAAATAGGCCAAGGGCAAAATGGTCATTTTAAAAAATAATGACATTTGAAACAAAAAAAATCCACTCGCCGTTCACTTATCATATTCGAATCATTTTATTTGAAAAAAAATTTAGGTTAGAGGACTTTGTAGTGAAAAAACAGCCCAACGGTAAAATAATCATTTTCAAAAATGTGATTTTTTTTTTTTTGAAAAATTTCACTTTCCGTTTACTTATCATAATCGGGTCATTTTAATTGAAATGAAGTTGGCAATATTTAACAATTACAATTATGAGTGCTCGAGCAGCTCAATATCTCCTCCGACCACCACGAAAAATGTTCAGAATGCATATATAGGGGGGGTGGGGTTGGCTGTCAGGAATCCTAGCTGAAATCCTGGCAGCGAGCAATGGCAGCACTTCAGCGCACAGGATTCCATATGCTGCATGCACGGGCAGCTCACAGGATTCTTGGCTGGAATCCTGGCTGGAAGCAATGGCAGCACTTCAGCGCACAGGATTCCATATGCTGCACGCACGGGCAGCACGTGCTGCGCGTACAGGCAACACACGCCGCGTGCACGGGCTGCGCACAAGATTGCATATGCTTCACGCACGTGCAACACACACGATTTCTGGCTGGAATCTTGGCTGCGCAATGGTAGCACTTCAGCGCACAAGATTCCATATGCTGCACGCACGGGCAGCACGTGCTGCAAGCATAGGCAGCACACGCAACGTGCACGAGCTGCGCACAGGATCGTATATACTGCACGCACGAGCAGCGCACAGGATTCCTGGCTGGAATCCTGGCTGGCATCCTAGCTGCGCGCAATAGCAGCACTTTAGCGCACAGGATTCCATATGCTGCACGCAGGGGAAGCACGTGCTGCGCGCACAGGTAGCACATGCAGCATGCACGGACTGCGCACAGAATCGCATATGCTGCACGCACGAGTAGCACACAGGATTCCTGGCTGGAATCCTGGCTGCGCGCAATGGCAGCACTTCAGCGCACAGGATTCCATATGCTGCACTCACGGGCAGCACGTGCTGCGCACACAAGCAGCACACGCAGCGTGCACGGGCTGCGCACAGAATTCCTTGCTAGAATCCCTGCAGGAATCCTGGCTGCGCGCAATGGCAGCACTTAAGCGCACAGGATTCCATATGCTGCACGCACAGGCAGCACATGCTGCGCGCACAGGCAGCACACGCAGCGTGCACGGTCAGCACATGTAGCATGCACGGCAGCACATGCTACGTGCACGGTCAACACATGCTGTGTGGATGGGCAGCAAGCATGGCAACACATGTAGCGTG
This sequence comes from Hydrangea macrophylla, assembly GCA_033977485.1. NCBI lineage: Eukaryota > Viridiplantae > Streptophyta > Magnoliopsida > Cornales > Hydrangeaceae > Hydrangea > Hydrangea macrophylla. Next base: position 787,718 of record CM066998.1, on the reverse strand, counting down.
CACGGCAGCACATAGAAGCACATGCTTCACGCACGGCATGGCATGATGTTGGAACTATCGTTGAACGCGAATGCAAGAAAGAAAGAAAAGAATGAAAGTAAGAAAGAAAATATGTGCACGCACAGACAGCATTTAGCACTCACAAGCGTGCACGGTAGCACGTGCTGCGTGCACAGGTCAGCACATGCAACATGCACGGGAAGCGCGCACGGCAGCACTTACTGCACGTATGGAAGCACATGCTGCATACACTGGTAGCACATGGGCATCGTTCACGACAACACATGCTGCGTGCACGGCAGCGCATGGAACCACATGCTTCACGCTCGGTATGGCACGATGATGGAACTAATGGTTGCACGCGAAAGAAAGAAAGTATCAAGAAAGAAAATGTGTTCTGCACAAGTAGCACATGCTACGCGCACAGGCAGCATTTAGCACGGTCAAAATAATCATTTTATTTATCATATTCGAATAAAATCCAATCATTTTATTTGAAAAAATCCAATCTCCATTCACTTATCATATTCGAATCATTTTATTTGAAAAAAACTTGAGGTTAGAGAACTTTGTAGTGAAAAATAGCCCAAGGGCAAAATAATCATTTTCAAAAATGTGAACTTTTTTTTTTTGAAAAATTCCACTTTCCGTTTACTTATCATAATCGGGTCATTTTAATTGAAATGAAGTTGGCAATATTTAACAATTACAATTATGACTGCTCGAGGAGCTCAATATCTCCTCTGCCACCATGAAAAATGTTCAGAATTCATGTATAGGGGGGGTTAGTTGTCTGAAATCCTGGCTGCGCGCAATGGTAGCACTTCAGCGCACAGGATTTTATATGATGCACGCACGGGCAGCGCACAGGATTCCTGGCTGGAATCCTGGCTGGAATCCAGGTTGCGCGCAAAGGATTCCTGGCTGGAATCCTGGCCGCGCGCAATGGCTGCACTTCAGCGCACATGATTCTATATGCTGCACGCACGGGCAGCACGTGCAGCGCACACAGGCAGCACACGCAGCGTGCACGGGTTGCGCACAAGATCGCATATACTTCACGCACGGGCAGTACACAGGATTCCTGGCCGGAATCCTGGCTGCGCGCAATGGCAGCACATCAGCGCACAGGATTCCATATGTTGCTCGCACAGGCAGCACGTGCTGCGCGCACAGGCAGCACAGGCTACGCACAGGATCGCATATGCTGCACGTACGGGTAGCGAAAATTATTCCTGGCTGCAATCCTGGCTGGAATCCTGGCTGCGCGCAATGGCAGCACTTCAGCGCACAGGATTCCATATGCTGCACGCACGTGCCGCACATGCTGCGCGCACAGGCAGCACACGCAATGTGCACGCTCAGCACATGCAGCGCGTACGGTAGCACGTACTGTGTGCACGGGCAGCAAGCATGGCAGCACATGCAGCGTGCACGACAGCACATAGAAGCACATTCTTCGCACAAGGCGTGGCACGATGTTGGAACTATCATTGCACGCGAATGCAAGAAAGAAAGAAAAGAATGAAAGTAAGAAAGAAAATGTGTGCACGCACAGGCATCATTTAGCACTCACAAGCACTCACGGTAGCACGTGCTGCATGCACAGGTCAGCACATGCAACATGCACGGGAAGCGCGCATGGCAGCACTTGCTGCACGTACGGCAGCACGTGCTGCGCGCATAGGCAATAATCACGGCAGCACATGCTGCGTGCATTGGTAGCAAACGGGCAGCGTTCACGACAGCACATGCAGCATGCACGGCAGTGCATGGAAGCACGTGATTCTCGCTCGGTATGGCACGATGATGGAACAAATGGTGGCACGCGAAAGAAAGAAAGTATCAAGAAAAAAATGTGTTGTGCACAAGCAGCACGTGCTACGCGTACAGGCAGCATTTAACACGGGCAGCAAAGCAACATACATGTCGACGGGTCGCACATATAAACATATAATTATGTAAATACGCACCCGAGAGATTGAAAGGAAGAAGTAAACGAATGAAAAAAACAAAGAAAATAGGAATTAGCAAACACAAAATAGTTTTGTTGTGTCAAAATAGGCCAAGGGCAAAATGGTCATTTTAAAAAATAATGACATTTGAAACAAAAAAAATCCACTCTCCGTTCACTTATCATATTCGAATCATTTTATTTGAAAAAATATTTACGGTTAGAGGACTTTGTACTTTTGTAGTGAAAAAACAGCCCAATGGCAAAATAATCATTTTCAAAAATGTGATTTTTTATTTTTTTAAAAAATTTCACTTTTCGTTTACTTATCATAATCGGGTCATTTTAATTGAAATGAAGTTGGCAATATTTAACAATTACAATTATGACTGCTCGAGCAGCTCAATATCTCCTCCGGCCACCATGAAAAATGTTCAGAATGCATATATAGGGGGGGGGGGGGTTGGCTGTTTGGAAACCTAGCTGAAATCCTGGCAGCGCGCAATGGCAGCACTTCAGCGCACAGGATTCCATATGATGCATGCACAGGCAGCACATGCTGCGCGCACAGGCAGCAGACGCAGCGTGCACGGTCAGCACATGCAGCACGCACAGCAGCACATGCTACGTGCACGGTCAGCACATGCTGTGTGGATGGGCAGCAAGCATGGCAACACATGCAGCGTGCACGGCAGCACATAGAAGCACATGCTTCACGCACGGCATGTCATAATGTTGGAACTATCGTTGAACGCGAATGCAAGAAAGAAAGAAAAGAATAAAAGTAAGAAAGAAAATATGTGCACGCACAGGCAGCATTTAGCACTCACAAGCGTGCACGGTAGCACGTGCTGCGTGCACAGGTCAGCACATGCAACATGCACGGGAAGCGCGCACGGCAGCACTTACTGCACGTATGGCAGCACATGCTGCATGCACTGGTAGCACATGGGCATCGTTCACGACAACACATGCTGCGTGCACGGCAGCGCATGGAACCACATGCTTCACGCTCGGTATGGCACGATGATGGAACTAATGGTTGCACGCGAAAGAAAGAAAGTATCAAGAAAGAAAATGTGTTGTGCACTAGTAGCACATGCTACGCGCACAGGCAGCATTTAGCACGGGCAAAATAATCATTTTATTTATCATATTCGAATAAAATCCAATCTCCATTCACTTATCATATTCGAATCATTTTATTTGAAAAAAACTTGAGGTCAGAGAACTTTGTAGTGAAAAATAGCCCAAGGGCAAAATAATCATTTTCAAAAATGTGAACTTTTTTTTTTTTGAAAAATTCCACTTTCCGTTTACTTATCACAATCGGGTCATTTTAATTGAAATGAAGTTGGCAATATTAAACAATTACAATTATGACTGCTCGAGGAGCTCAATATCTCCTCTGCCACCATGAAAAATGTTCAGAATGCATATATAGGGGGGTTAGTTGTCTGAAATCCTGGCTGCGCGCAATGGTAGCACTTCAGCGCACAGGATTTTATATGCTGCACGCACGGGCAGCGCACAGGATTCCTGGCTGGAATCCTGGCTGGAATCCAGGTTGCGCGCAAAGGATTCCTGGCTGGAATTCTGGCTGAGCGCAATGGCAGCACTTCAGCGCACATGATTCTATATGCTGCACGCACGGGCAGCACGTGCAGCGCACACAGGCAGCACACGCAGCGTGCACGGGCTGCGCACAGGATCGCATATACTTCACGCACGGGCAGTACACAGGATTCCTGGACGGAATCCTGGCTGCGCGTAATGGCAGCACATCAGCGCACAGGATTCCATATGCTGCTCGCACAGGCAGCACGTGCTGCGCGCACAGGCAGCACAGGCATCGCACAGGTTCGCATATGCTGCACGTACGGGTTGTGAAAAGTATTCCTGGCTGGAATCCTGGCTGGAATCCTGGCTGCGCGCAATGGCAGCACTTCAGCGCACAGGATTCCATATGCTGCACGCACGTGCCGCACATGCTGCGCGCACAGGCAGCACACGCACTGTGCACGCTCAGCACATGCAGCACGCACGGTAGCACGTACTGCGTGCACGGGCAGCAAGCATGGCAGTACATGCAGCGTGCACGGCAGCACATAGAAGCACATTCATCGCGCAAGGCGTGGCACGATGTTGGAACTATCGTTGCACGCGAATGCAAGAAAGAAAGAAAAGAATGAAAGTAAGAAAGAAAATGTGTGCACGCACAGGCATCATTTAGCACTCACAAGCATTCACGGTAGCACGTGCTGCGTGCACAGGTCAGCACATGCAACATGCACGGGAAGCGCGCACTGCAGCACTTGCTGCATGCACAGTACACACGTGCTGCGCGCATAGGCAATAATCACGGCAGCACATGCTGCGTGCACTGGTAGCACACGGGCAGCGTTCACGACAGCACATGCAGCATGCACGGCAGTGCATGGAAGCACGTGATTCTCGCACGGTATGGCACGATGATGGAACAAATGGTGGCACGCGAAAGAAAGAAAGTATCAAGAAAAAAAATGTGTTGTGCACAAGCAGCACGTGCTACGCGTACAGGCAGCATTTAACACGGGCAGCAAAGCAACATACATGTCGACGGGTCGCACATATAAACATATAATTATGTAAATACGTGCCCGAGAGATTGAAAGGAAGAAGTAAACGAATGAAAGAAACAAATAAAACAGGAATTAGCTAACACAAAATAGTTTTGTTGTGTCAAAATAGGCCAAGGGCAAAATGGTCATTTTAAAAAATAATGACATTTGAAACAAAAAAAATCCACGCTCCGTTCACTTATCATATTCGAATCATTTTATTTGAAAAAAATTTACGGTTAGAGGACTTTGTACATTTGTAGTGAAAAAACAGCCCAATGGCAAAATAATCATTTTCAAAAATGTGATTTTTTTTTTTTTTTTAAATTTCACTTTCCGTTTACTTATCATAATCGGGTCATTTTAATTGAAATGAAGTTGGCAATATTTAACAATTACAATTATGACTTCTCGAGCAGCTCAATATCTCCTCCGGCCACCATGAAAAATGTTCAGAATGCATATATAGGGGGGGGGGGGTTGGCTATTAGGAAACCTAGCTGAAATCCTGGCAGCGCGCAATGGCAGCACTTGCTACGCGCACAGGCAGCATTTAGCACTGGAAGCAAAGCAACCCACATGCCGACGAGTCGCGTATATAAACATATAATTATGTAAACACGCGCCCGAGAGATTGAAAGGAAGAAGTAAATAAATGAAAGAAACAAAGAAAACAGGAATTAGCTCCCCCCTAAGGGCTTCCTCATTGCCCTACTCGCTAAAGTTTGCTGACACGAGAATTTTTCTGTGTGCGCTTGTGTGCTATACCCAAGTGTAGGTAATCGTGCAAGTAGTAGTCTGGTTAAGTCCAGGTCGACCCCACAGGGAAGGTGTTAAACTAATTACTTAGATTAATCTCAAAAAGGGAAAATAAAATTCAATATTTTAAAGGCGCGTAGAACACAAAGTCCCACGATTTAACAATTACTAACAGTAAAGCAATTAAACTAGAGTAACTATTTACTAACTTAACTAATTAAAGCGATGATTTAAAATGTGTTTTTCTTAATTAAAAAGGAATGTTGGGATTACACAAATCCACCGCGACCTAGCCATCTACCATGCAATTACGTTGAAGCTCAATGGAGCACACTCTGTACAGTATTCCGTATTTCTCTTAGGATAAAGAATCCATAGCCCTTGCATGACCGGGACTATATCATTACAATGGAGTTTGAAATACACAAAAGCGGTTTAAAACAATAGTTAAGACTCTCACCTACAATGGTATTAGCATTGAGGGTGGTTTGCAAAATATATTGAAGAAAAATGCCTCAAGGCTTAACGTTTACAGACTATTTTGAAAAACTGAGCATTTTGGGACAATTTGATAACAATCCAGTAAAACAGAAAGTCTAGGAATACTGCATAGAATGTCCTCAAGAAAAAGGGTTCTCGATCGATCGATGCTCTTTTGATCGATCGAACATCTTCTTCTCTCGATCGATCGAACCATCTTCGATCGCTCGATAATGTCTCTGGTCCGATCGATCGAACTACTTCGATCGATCGAACTCAGGGATTAATCTGCTGCATGGCAGAGGCCTGAGATCACGGTTTTATCGTGTTCTCCCAACTTGGGGACTACTCAGACATGGTCTGGAGTGTCACAGTGTTGTTTTTAACGTAAAGGTTCACTAAGGATGCGTTTGGTTTCATTTCAAACATGAAAATTATGTAAACTAATGGTGTAACTCTATTCAGCATGCAAAACTTTAAATCTAACAGATTATACTACTCTAAACTACTAACAGAATGTAAATAAAACAATACTAAGTAACCTGGAATGAAAATCTTGTATTAAACTATGAGAATAACAATCCACAAGCAATATCCAATCTCCAAGACCTACAAAAACACATAAAACCTCTTTCTCTCTCTCTAAAATTAAAGAAAACAATGTGGGCGTTTTTTTTTCTGGACGTACATAATACAAGTATATATACTTAAGCCTAATGCTAGGGTTAAAACCCCGCTTCTGCTGCGTGCGCGCATATTTTGATAAAAACCATGTTCGATCGATCGTACATGTTTTGATCGATTAAACTTTTGGGTATTCGATCGCTTGAGCTTCTCTCGATCGATCGAATCTTCGATCGATCGAATTGTCTTCAATTGATCGAACTCTGTATTTCAACATTTGATTGTATTCATTAGAATTCAGCACTTCCTTTTATCGTTATCTTTCAATCCTTCACTTAGCAATTGTAGTCTGCACAAATTACAGCTAAAACACACAACTTATCATAGTTTAATCAAATTGTGTATAAACTGGCGTTGTAATTCAAATTGCAGATAAATGAAGGAATTGTAAACTAAATTAATACATTTTCTTCTTTTAGCATGGTTGTATTTTACAAATACCCCCGCTTGTCAGCAGCACTTCAGCGCACAGGATTCCATATGCTGAACGCACGGGCAGCATGTGCTGCGCGCACAGGCAGCACACGCAGCGTGCACAGTCAGCACATGCAGTGTGCACAGCAGCACATACTGTGTGCACGGTCAGCACATGCTGTGTGCACGGGCAGCAAGCATGGCAGCACATGCAGCGTGCACGATAGTACATAGAAGCACATGCTTCACGTACGACATTTGACGATGTTGGAACTATCGTTGCACGCAAATGCAAGAAAGAAAGAAAAGAATGAAAGTAGGAAAGAAAATGTGTGCGCGCATAAGCAACATTAAGCACTCACAAGGATGCACGGTAGCACGTGTTGCGCGCACAGGTCAGCACATGCAACATGCACGGGAAGCGCGCATGGCAGCACTTGCTGCATGCACAGTACCACGTGTTGCGCGCACAAGCAACACGCACGGCAGCACATGCTGCGTGCACTGGTAGCACACGGGCAGCGTTCACGACAGCACATGCAGCGTGCACGGTAGCGCATGGAAGCACGTGCTTCACGCTCGGTATGGAACCATGATGGAACAAATGGTTGCACGCGAAAGAAAGAAAATATCAAGAAAGAAAATGTGTTGTGCACAAGCAGCACATGCTACGCGCACGGGCAGCATTTAGCACGGGCGGCAAAGCAACACACATGCCGACGGGTCGCACACATAAACATATAATTATGTAAATACGCACCCGAGAGATTGAAAGGAAGAAGTAAACGAATGAAAGAAACGAAGAAAACAGGAATTGGTTAGCACAAAATAGTTTTTTGTGTCAAAATAGGCCAAGGGCAAAATGGTCATTTTAAAAAATAATGACGTTTGCAAAAAAAAATCCACTCTTCGTTCACTTATCATATTCGAATCATTTTATTTGAAAAAAACTTGACGGTTAGAGAACTTTGCAGTGAAAAAACTGTCCAAGGGCAAAATAATCATTTTAAAAAATGTGAACGTTTTTTTTTTTTGAAAAATTCCACTATCCGTTTACTTATCATAATCGGGTAATTTTAATTGAAATGAACTTGGCAATATTTAACAATTACAATTATGACTGCTCGAGCAGCTCAATATCTCCTCCTGCCACCATGAAAAATATTCGGAATGCATATATAGGGGGGTGGGGTTGGTTGTCAGGAATCCTGGCTGGAATCCTGGCTGCGCGCAATGGCAGCACTTCAGCGCACAAGATTCCATATGCTGCACGCACGGGCAGCACGTGCTGCGCTCACAGGCAGCACAAGCAGCGTGCACGGGCTGGGTACAGGATCGCATATGCTGCACGCACGGGCAGCACACAGGATTCCTAACTGGAATCTTGGCTGCGCGCAATGGCAGCACTTCGGCGCATAGGATCGCATATGATGCACGCACGGGCAGCACGTGCTGCGCGCACAGGCAACACACGCAGCGTGGACGTGTTGCGCATAGTATCGCATATGCTGCACGCACGAGCAGCACACAGGATTCTTGGCTTGAATCCTGGCTAGAATCTTGGCTACGCGCAATGGCAGCACTTCAGTGCACAAGATTCCATATGCTGCACGCACGGGCAGCACATGCTGCATGCACGGTCAGCACACGCAGCGCGCACGGCAGCAAACGCAGCGCGCACGACAGCACATGCTGCGTGCACGGCAACAAGCATGGTCGCACATGCAGCGTGCACGGCAGCGCATAGATGTACATGCTTCGCGCAAGGCATGGCACGATGTTGGAACTATCGTTGAACGCGAATGCAAGAAAGAAAGAAAAGAATGAAAGTAAGAAAGAAAATGTGTGCGCGCACAGGCAGCATTTAGCAATAACAAGCGTGCAAGGTAGCACATGCTGCGTGCACTGGTAGCACACGGGCAGCGTTCACGACAGCACATGCAGCATGCACGGCAGCGCATGGAAGCACATGCTTCGCGCTCGGTATGGCACGATGATAGAACAAATGGTGGCACGCGAAAGAAAGAAAGTATCAAGTAAGAAAATGTGATGTGCACAAGCTGCACATGCTACGCGCACAAGTAGCATTTAGCACGGGCAGCAAAGCAACACACATGCCGACGAGTCGCACATATAAACATATAATTATGTAAATACGCGCTCGAGAGATTGAAAGGAAGAAGTAAACGAATGAAGGAAACAAAGAAAACAGGAATTAGCTAACACAAAATAGTTTTGTTGTGTCAAAATAGGCCAAGGGCAAAATGGTCATTTTAAAAAATAATGACGTTTGGAACAAAAAATCCATTCTCCCTTCACTTATCATCTTCGAATCATTTTATTCGAAAAAAACTTGACGGTTAGAGAACTTTGTAGTGAAAAAACAGCCCAAGGGCAAAATGGTCATTTTAAAAAATGTGAACTTTTTTTTTTTTTGAAAAATTCCACTTTCCATTTACTTATCATAATCGGGTCATTTTAATTGAAATGAAGTAGGCAATTTTAAACAATTACAATTATGACTGCTCGAGCAGCTCAATATCTCCTCCTGCCACCATGAAAAATGTTCAGCACGGGCAGTACACAGGATTCTTGGCTGGAATCCTGGCTGGAATCCTGGCTGTGCGCAATGGCAGTACTTCAGCACACAGGATTCCATATGCTGCACGCACGGGCAGCACGTGCTGCGCGCACAGGCAGTACACGTAGCTTGCACGGTCAGCACTTGCAGCGCACACGGCAGCATATGTTGCGTGCACGGTCAGCACATGCAGCATGCACAGGAAGCAAGCATGGAAGCACATGTAGCGTGCATGGCAGCACATAGAAGCACATGCTTCGCGCACGGCATGACATGGCACGATGTTGGAACTATAGTTGCACGCGAATGCAACAACGAAAGAAAAGAATAAAAGTAAGAAAGAAAATGTGTGCACACACAGGCAGCATTTAGCACTCACAAGCGTGCACGGTAGCACGTGCTGCGTGCACAGGTCAGCACATACAACATGCATGGGAAACACGCACGGTAGCACTTGCTGCACGCACGCCAGCACGTGCTGTGCGCACAGGCAGCACGCATGACAGCACATGCTGCGTGCACTGGTAGCACACGGGCAGCATTCACGACAACACATGCAGCGTGCATGGCAGCGCATGGAAGCACATGCTTTGCGCTCGGTATGGCACAATGATGGAACAAATGGTTGCAGGCGAAAGAAAGAAAGTATCAAGTAAGAAAATGTTTTATGCACAAGCAGCACATGCTACGCGCACAGGCAGCTTTTAGCATGGCCGGCAAAGCAACACACATGCCGACGGGTCGCACATATAAACATATAATTATGTAAATATGCGCCCGAGAGATTGAAAGGAAGAAGTAAACGAATGAAAGAAACAATGAAAACAGGAATTGGTTAACACAAAATAGTTTTGTTGTGTCAAAATAGGCCAAGGGCAAAATGGTCATTTTAAAAAATAATGACGTTTGCAAAAAAAAAAATCCACTCTTCGTTCTCTTATCATATTCGAATCATTTTATTTGAAAAAAACTTGACGGTTAGAGAACTTTGTAGTGAAAAAACAGTCCAAGGGCAAAATAATCATTTTAAAAAATGTGAACTTTTTTTTGAAAAATTCCACTATCTGTTTTCTTATCATAATCGGGTAATTTTAATTGAAATGAAGTTGGCAATATTTAACAATTACAATTATGACTGCTCGAGCAGCTCAATATCTCTTCCTGCCACCATGAAAAATATTCAGAATGCATATATAAGGGGGTGGGGTTGGTTGTCAGGAATCCTGGCTGGAATCCTGGCTGCGCGCAATGGCAGCACTTCAGCGCACAAGATTCCATATGCTGCACGCACGGGCAGCACGTGCTGCGCTCACAGGCAGCACAAGCAGCGTGCACGGGCTGGGCACAGAATCGCATATGCTGCACGCACGGGCAGCACACAGGATTCCTAACTGGAATCTTGGCTGCGCGCAATGGCAGCACTTCAGCGCATAGGATCGCATATGATGCACGCACGGGCAGCACGTGCTGCGCGCACAGGCAACACACGCAGCGTGCACGTGTTGCGCATAGTATCGCATATGCTGCACGCACGAGCAGCACACAGGATTCTTGGCTTGAATCCTGGCTAGAATCTTGGCTACGCGCAATGGCAGCACTTCAGTGCACAAGATTCCATATGCTGCACGCACGGGCAGCACATGCTGCATGCACGGTCAGCACACGCAGCGCGCACGGCAGCAAACGCAGCGCGCACGACAGCACATGCTGCGTGCACGACAACAAGCATGGTCGCACATGCAGCGTGCACGGCAGCGCATAGATGTACATGCTTCGCGCAAGGCATGGCACGATGTTGGAACTATCGTTGAACGCGAATGCAAGAAAGAAAGAAAAGAATGAAAGTAAGAAAGAAAATGTGTGCGCGCACAGGCAGCATTTAGCAATAACAAGCGTGCAAGGTAGCACATGCTGCGTGCACTGGTAGCACACGGGCAGCGTTCACGACAGCACATGCAGCATGCACGGCAGCGCATGGAAGCACATGCTTCGCGCTCGGTATGGCACGATGATAGAACAAATGGTGGCACGCGAAAGAAAGAAAGTATCAAGTAAGAAAATGTGTTGTGCACAAGCTGCACATGCTACGCGCACAAGTAGCATTTAGCACGGGCAGCAAAGCAACACACATGCCGACGAGTCGCACATATAAACATATAATTATGTAAATACGCGCTCGAGAGATTGAAAGGAAGAAGTAAACGAATGAAGGAAACAAAGAAAACAGGAATTAGCTAACACAAAATAGTTTTGTTGTGTCAAAATAGGCCAAGGGCAAAATGGTCATTTTAAAAAATAATGACGTTTGGAACAAAAAATCCATTCTCCCTTCACTTATCATCTTCGAATCATTTTATTCGAAAAAAACTTGACGGTTAGAGAACTTTGTAGTGAAAAAACAGCCCAAGGGCAAAATGGTCATTTTAAAAAATGTGAACTTTTTTTTTTTTTTGAAAAATTCCACTTTCCATTTACTTATCATAATCGGGTCATTTTAATTGAAATGAAGTAGGCAATTTTAAACAATTACAATTATGACTGCTCGAGCAGCTCAATATCTCCTCCTGCCACCATGAAAAATGTTCAGCACGGGCAGTACACAGGATTCTTGGCTGGAATCCTGGCTGGAATCCTGGCTGTGCGCAATGGCAGTACTTCAGCACACAGGATTCCATATGCTGCACGCACGGGCAGCACGTGCTGCGCGCACAGGCAGTACACGTAGCTTGCACGGTCAGCACTTGCAGCGCACACGGCAGCATATGTTGCGTGCACGGTCAGCACATGCAGCATGCACAGGAAGCAAGCATGGAAGCACATGTAGCATGCATGGCAGCACATAGAAGCACATGCTTCGCGCACGGCATGACATGGCACGATGTTGGAACTACAGTTGCACGCGAATGCAACAACGAAAGAAAAGAATAAAAGTAAGAAAGAAAATGTGTGCACACACAGGCAGCATTTAGCACTCACAAGCGTGCACGGTAGCACGTGCTGCGTGCACAGGTCAGCACATACAACATGCATGGGAAACACGCACGGTAGCACTTGCTGCACGCACGCCAGCACGTGCTGTGCGCACAGGCAGCACGCATGACAGCACATGCTGCGTGCACTGGTAGCACACGGGCAGCATTCACGACAACACATGCAGCGTGCATGGCAGCACATGGAAGCACATGCTTTGCGCTCGGTATGGCACAATGATGGAACAAATGGTTGCAGGCGAAAGAAAGAAAGTATCAAGTAAGAAAATGTTTTATGCACAAGCAGCACATGCTACGCGCACAGGCAGCCTTTAGCATGGCCGGCAAAGCAACACACATGCCGACGGGTCGCACATATAAACATATAATTATGTAAATATGCGCCCGAGAGATTGAAAGGAAGAAGTAAACGAATGAAAGAAACAATGAAAACAGGAATTGGTTAACACAAAATAGTTTTGTTGTGTCAAAATAGGCCAAGGGCAAAATGGTCATTTTAAAAAATAATGACGTTTGCAAAAAAAAAATCCACTCTTCGTTCTCTTATCATATTCGAATCATTTTATTTGAAAAAAACTTGACGGTTAGAGAACTTTGTAGTGAAAAAACAGTCCAAGGGCAAAATAATCATTTTAAAAAATGTGAACTTTTTTTTGAAAAATTCCACTATCTGTTTTCTTATCATAATCGGGTAATTTTAATTGAAATGAAGTTGGCAATATTTAACAATTACAATTATGACTGCTCGAGCAGCTCAATATCTCTTCCTGCCACCATGAAAAATATTCAGAATGCATATATAAGGGGGTGGGGTTGGTTGTCAGGAATCCTGGCTGGAATCCTGGCTGCGCGCAATGGCAGCACTTCAGCGCACAAGATTCCATATGCTGCACGCACGGGCAGCACGTGCTGCGCTCACAGGCAGCACAAGCAGCGTGCACGGGCTGGGCACAGGATCGCATATGCTGCACGCACGGGCAGCACACAGGATTCCTAACTGGAATCTTGGTTGCGCGCAATGGCAGCACTTCGGCGCATAGGATCGCATATGATGCACGCACGGGCAGCACGTGCTGCGCGCACAGGCAACACACGCAGCGTGCACGTGTTGCGCATAGTATCGCATATGCTGTACGCACGAGCAGCACACAGGATTCTGGGCTTGAATCCTGGCTAGAATCTTGGCTACGCGCAATGGCAGCACTTCAGTGCACAAGATTCCATATGCTGCACGCACGGGCAGCACATGCTGCATGCACGGTCAGCACACGCAGCGCGCACGGCAGCAAACGCAGCGCGCACGGCAGCAAACGCAGCGCGCACGACAGCACATGCTGCGTGCACGGCAACAAGCATGGTCGCACATGCAGCGTGCACGGCAGCGCATAGATGTACATGCTTCGCGCAAGGCATGGCACGATGTTGGAACTATCGTTGAACGCGAATGCAAGAAAGAAAGAAAAGAATGAAAGTAAGAAAGAAAATGTGTGCGCGCACAGGCAACATTTAGCAATAACAAGCGTGCAAGGTAGCACATGCTGCGTGCACTGGTAGCACACGGGCAGCGTTCACGACAGCACATGCAGCATGCACGGCAGCGCATGGAAGCACATGCTTCGCGCTCGGTATGGCACGATGATAGAACAAATGGTGGCACGCGAAAGAAAGAAAGTATCAAGTAAGAAAATGTGTTGTGCACAAGCTGCACATGCTACGCGCACAAGTAGCATTTAGCACGGGCGGCAAAGCAACACACATGCCGACGAGTCGCACATATAAACATATAATTATGTAAATACGCGCTCGAGAGATTGAAAGGAAGAAGTAAACGAATGAAGGAAACAAAGAAAACAGGAATTAGCTAACACAAAATAGTTTTGTTGTGTCAAAATAGGCCAAGGGCAAAATGGTCATTTTAAAAAATAATGACGTTTGGAACAAAAAATCCATTCTCCCTTCACTTATCATCTTCGAATCATTTTATTCGAAAAAAACTTGACGGTTAGAGAACTTTGTAGTGAAAAAACAGCCCAAGGGCAAAATGGTCATTTTAAAAAATGTGAACTTTTTTTTTTTTTGAAAAATTCCACTTTCCATTTACTTATCATAATCGGGTCATTTTAATTGAAATGAAGTAGGCAATTTTAAACAATTACAATTATGACTGCTCGAGCAGCTCAATATCTCCTCCTGCCACCATGAAAAATGTTCAGCACGGGCAGTACACAGGATTCTTGGCTGGAATCCTGGCTGGAATCCTGGCTGTGCGCAATGGCAGTACTTCAGCACACAGGATTCCATATGCTGCACGCACGGGCAGCACGTGCTGCGCGCACAGGCAGTACACGTAGCTTGCACGGTCAGCACTTGCAGCGCACACGGCAGCATATGTTGCGTGCACGGTCAGCACATGCAGCGTGCACAGGAAGCAAGCATGGAAGCACATGTAGCGTGCATGGCAGCACATAGAAGCACATGCTTCGCGCACGGCATGACATGGCACGATGTTGGAACTATAGTTACACGCGAATGCAACAACGAAAGAAAAGAATAAAAGTAAGAAAGAAAATGTGTGCACACACAGGCAGCATTTAGCACTCACAAGCGTGCACGGTAGCACGTGCTGCGTGCACAGGTCAGCACATACAACATGCATGGGAAACACGCACGGTAGCACTTGCTGCACGCACGCCAGCACGTGCTGTGCGCACAGGCAGCACGCATGACAGCACATGCTGCGTGCACTGGTAGCACACGGGCAGCATTCACGACAACACATGCAGCGTGCATGGCAGCGCATGGAAGCACATGCTTTGCGCTCGGTATGGCACAATGATGGAACAAATGGTTGCAGGCGAAAGAAAGAAAGTATCAAGTAAGAAAATGTTTTATGCACAAGCAGCACATGCTACGCGCACAGGCAGCCTTTAGCATGGCCGGCAAAGCAACACACATGCCGACGGGTCGCACATATAAACATATAATTATGTAAATATGCGCCCGAGAGATTGAAAGGAAGAAGTAAACGAATGAAAGAAACAATGAAAACAGGAATTGGTTAACACAAAATAGTTTTGTTGTGTCAAAATAGGCCAAGGGCAAAATGGTCATTTTAAAAAATAATGACGTTTGCAAAAAAAAAATCCACTCTTCGTTCTCTTATCATATTCGAATCATTTTATTTGAAAAAAACTTGACGGTTAGAGAACTTTGTAGTGAAAAAACAGTCCAAGGGCAAAATAATCATTTTAAAAAATGTGAACTTTTTTTTGAAAAATTCCACTATCTGTTTTCTTATCATAATCGGGTAATTTTAATTGAAATGAAGTTGGCAATATTTAACAATTACAATTATGACTGCTCGAGCAGCTCAATATCTCTTCCTGCCACCATGAAAAATATTCAGAATGCATATATAGGGGGGTGGGGTTGGTTGTCAGGAATCCTGGCTGGAATCCTGGCTGCGCGCAATGGCAGCACTTCAGCGCACAAGATTCCATATGTTGCACGCACGGGCAGCACGTGCTGTTCACACAAGCAGCACACGCAGCGTGCACGGACTGCGCACAGGATCGCATATGATGCACGCACGGGCAGCACGTGCTGCGCGCACAGGCAGCACACGCAGCGTGCACGGACTGCACATACGATCGCATATGCTGCACGCACGGGCATCGCACAGGATTCCTAGCTGGAATCCTGGCTGCGCGCAATGACAGCACTTCAGCGCACAGGATTCTATATGCTGCACGCACGGCCAGCACGTGCTGCGCGCACAGGCAGCACACGCAGCGTGCACGGGCTGCGCACAGGATCGCTTATGATGCACGCACGACCAGCGCACAGGATTCTTGGCTTGAATCTTGGCTGGAATCTTGGTTGCGCGCAATGGCAACACTTCAGCGCACAGGATTCCATATGCTGCACGCACGGGCAGCATGTGCTGTGTGCACAGGTAGCACACGCAGCGTGCAAGAGCTGTGCACATGATCGCATATGCTGCTTGCACGGGCAGCACACAGGAATCCTGGCTGGAATCCTGGCTGGAATCCTGGCTGTGCGCAATGGCAGCACTTCAGCGCACAGGATTCCATATGCTGCACGCACGGGCAGCACGTGCTGCGCGCACAGGCAGTACACGTAGCTTGCACGGTCAGCACATGCAGCGCACACGGCAGCACATATTGCGTGCACGGTCAGCACATACAGCGTGCATTGGCAACAAGCATGGAATCACATGTAGCGTGCATGGCAGCACATAGAAGCACATGCTTCGCGCACGGCATGGCAGGGCACGATGTTGGAACTATAGTTGCACGCGAATACAACAACGAAAGAAAAGAATGAAAGTAAGAAAGAAAATCTGTGAGCACACAGGCAGTATTTAGCACTCACAAGCGTGCATGGTAGCACGTGCTGCGTGCACAGGTCAGCACATACAACATGCACATGAAGCACGCACGGCAGCACTTGCTGCACGCACGCCAGCACGTGTTGTGCGCACAGGCAGCACGCACGGCAGCACATGCTGCGTGCACTGGTAGCACACGGGCAGCGTTCACGACAGCACATGCAGCGTGCATGGTAGCGTATGGAAGCACCTGCTTTACGCTCGGTATGGCACGATGATGGATCAAATGGTTGCAGGCAAAAGGAAGAAAGTATCAAGAAAGAAAATGTGTTGTGCACATGCTACGCGCACAGGCAGCTTTTAGCACGGCCGGCAAAGCTACACACATGCCGACGGGTCGCGCATATAAACATATAATTATGTAAATATGCGCCCGAGAGATTGAAAGGAAGAAGTAAACGAATGAAAGAAACAAAGAAAACATGAATTAGTTAACACAAAATAGTTTTGTTGTGTCAAAATAGGCCAAGGGCAAAATGGTCATTTTAAAAAATAATGACGTTTGCAAAAAAAAATCCACTCTCCGTTCACTTATCACATTCGTATCATTTTATTTGAAAAAAACTTGACGGTTAGAGAACTTTGTAGTGAAAAAAACAGTCCAAGGGCAAAATAATCATTTTCAAAAATGTGAACTTTTTTTTGAAAAATTCCACTATCTGTTTTCTTATCATAATCGGGTATTTTTAATTGAAATGAAGTTGGCAATATTTGACAATTACAATTATGACTGCTCGAGCAGCTCAATATCTCCTCCTGCCACCATGAAAAATATTCAGAATGCATATATAGGGGGGTGGGGTTGGTTGTCAGGATTCCTGGCTGGAATCCTGGCTGTGCGCAATGGCAGCACTTCAGCGCACAGGATTCCATATGCTGCACGCACGGGCAGCACGTGCTGCGCGTACAGGCAGTACACGTAGCTTGCACGGTCAGCACATACAGCGCACACGGAAGCACATATTGCGTGCACGGTCAGCACATACAGCGTGCATGGGCAGCAAGCATGGAAGCACATGTAGCGTGCATGGCAGCACATAGAAGCACATGCTTCGTGCACGGCATGGCATGGCACGATGTTGGAACTATAGTTGCACGCGAATGCAACAACGAAAGAAAAGAATGAAAGTAAGAAAGAAAATGTGTGAGCACATAGGCAGTATTTAGCACTCACAAGCGTGCATGGTAGCATGTGTTGCGTGCACAGGTCAGCACATACAACATGCACATGAAGCACGCACGGCAGCACTTGCTGCACGCACGCCAGCACGTGCTGTGCGCACAGGCAGCACGCACGGCAGCACATGCTACGTGCACTGGTAGCACACGGGCAGCGTTCACGACAGCACATGCAGCGTGCATGCTAGCGTATGGAAGCACATGCTTTGCGCTCGGTATGGCACGATGATGGATCAAATGGTTGCAGGCGAAAGGAAGAAAGTATCAAGAAAGAAAATGTGTTGTGCACATGCTACGCGTACAGGCAGCTTTTAGCACGGCCGGCAAAGCTACACACATGCCGACGGGTCGCGCATATAAACATATAATTATGTAAATATGCGCCCGAGAGATTGAAAGGAAGAAGTAAACGAATGAAAGAAACAAAGAAAACATGAATTAGTTAACACAAAATAGTTTTGTTGTGTCAAAATAGGCCAAGGGCAAAATGGTCATTTTAAAAAATAATGACGTTTGCAAAAAAAAATCCACTCTCCGTTCACTTATCACATTCGTATCATTTTATTTGAAAAAAACTTGACGGTTAGAGAACTTTGTAGTGAAAAAATAGCCCAAGGGCAAAATGGTCATTTTATAAAATGTTTACTTTTTTTTAAAAAAAAATTCCACTTTCCATTTACTTATCATAATCGGGTCATTTTAATTGAATTGAAGTTGGCAATTTTTAACAATTATAATTATGACTGCTTGAACAGCTCAATATCTCCTCCTGCCACCATGAAAAATGTTCAAGATGCATATATAGGGGGGGGGGGGGGGGGGGGGGGGTGAGGGTGGGGGTGTTGGTTTTCAGGAATCCTGGCTGGAATCCTGGCTGCGCGCAATGGCAGCACTTCAGCGCACATGATTCCATATGCTGCACGCACAGGCAGCTCACAAGATTCCTGGCTGGAATCCTGGTTGGGCGCAAAGGAATCCTGGCTGCACGCAATGGAAGCACTTCAGTGCACAGGATTCCATATGCTGCACGCACGGGCAGCACGTGCTGCATGCACAGGCAGCACACGCAGCGTGCACGGGCTGCGCACAGGATCGCATATGCTGCTCGCACGGGCAGCGCACAGGATCTGCGCGCAATGGCAGCACTTTAGCGCACCGGATTACATATGCTGCAAGCACAGGCAGCGCATGCTGCGCGCACAGGCAGCACACGCAGCGTGCACGGGCTACGCAAAAGATCGAATATGCTTTACGCACGGGCATTCCACAGGATTCCTGGCTGAAATCCTGTCTGCGCTCAATGGCAGCACTTCAGCGCATAAGATTCCATATGCTGCACGCACGGGCAGCACGTGCTGCGCTCACAGGCAGCACACGTAGCGTGTATGGGCTGCACACAGGATCGCATATGTTGCATGCACAGGCAGCTGTGGATACCGGGCTTCGGACCACTTCTCTCGTTCGAGATTGTTTTGAAAAGGGAAAGAAAAGGTCTGTTGAAAACAGATACAGAGTCGCCACTTGGTCTTTAAGGAACCAAGAAACCTAATTTTGACTCACCCAAGCGGATAAGGGCATCGGCCCTTCATAACCAAAGAACTTGGTTCGGGGTTTTGGTACGAGAGAGGAAGGAGCCTTTGTCGCGACTAAAACACCCTCAACTCGCCCCGTCTTTCGACGGGCCTCAATTAGCATCCAAATAATCATCTTATACTATGTTTGGTTCGACAATTAATACTATTGTAGTATATTACATCACATAAGAAAACTTGAAATTGGAAGATCATAAGATAAGATATCATTCATAAGATCTAAGCCAAATATCATGCAATGTAAAATGAAAGATCACACAAATAAACCTAGGAAAAATCGTCTAATCATATATCAATTAATCAAGTTTTCCTAATCTAAAGGGGGACATGAATTGTTCTTGAAACAAATAAACAAAGAAATCAAAATATGCTTAGCAAACTAGTATGATGCATGTTATTCTTTGATAAAAGAAGACCTCTCAATCCCCGGGACGGATGAGAAAGGATGATTAGATCAAGGGGAAGCATGAACGGGTGATCGAGTTCATTCCTTATAATCTCCTTAGATTAAGAGTTACAAAAACCCCAAATCTTGCATGAATGCAATGTATGTATCTAAAAATGTGCAAAGGTTGTAGTGTGTTTTGTGTACATGGATTTCTAGAATGGCTTAGAAGTCTAAAATGGGCAAGAATGAATGAATGAAATCAACATGGGATATATACAAATGTAGTATGAACCACTTCCTAAGATATGAACTAATTTGGAATGCATATGAGCATCAAATCAAAGAATGAAAGTTGAAATGTACTTGCTGTGAATAGTGGACAGAACAGTAGCATGATCTTTTGGAATTTGCAAAGAGGGGTTAGGAATGTTTTCAATGCATGATGTTTTATGGAGATGTTCCTTATTGTGTCTAGAACACAATCCAAAAGGCCAATCTTGAATAGCTATCACAGATTGAGAGAAATTACATAAACAATAGAGGTCACTCAGAAACAGAGTTCGTACTGTCGTCTGAAATTTTAGAAAATCTTAGAAAATGAAAAAGAATGATCTAGAGGTCCATTTTATACAGACAGTTTCCTAAGACATTGAATTTCAAGGGTAAAATAAGTTAGGACCACCCCTTTTGGAAACGTTTTCTGGAAAAGAGGTCGTAAGTTGACCTAGCTGCTGTGACAGCAAAAACAGAATGTTTGGAAGGAATGTTGGGACCTAAGTGGACCATTTCCAAGTACTTCCAAGTCAAACCAAAAATCATGGGTGTTCTCCAATGAGTTAGGAAGACTTTCCAAGTGGCCTTGTATTCATATGTTGAGTATTGAGTTCTAGAAAAATCTTTGAACTCAACTCACTCACTGTTTTGACTCATTATTTTGAAGATTTTGGAGAAATCAAAGTTTTGTTTCTTGAAACCAAATGAGAGGGATTGAGAGGGGTTTTGAAATAGATGTTTTGAAAACATGTTTTCAACACTCAATAAGGATCATAGCCACTTAGAATACCTACATCAAACTCATCATTTAAGAACTTCCAAGATTGTTGGAGAGATTTATTTTATTTTTGGGCATAACTTCAATACATTCCAAGAATACCTTGGAAGTATTGAGGTTATGATCATCATCTATCAAACATGTTTTTGAGGTCAAGAGCTACTATCCATAAGGATTCACTCACCCCAAACTTCATGTCATCACTTAGATGATGATGAACTAGTAAGTAAATAAAGAAAAGAAAAAGAAATGAGATAAGGAGAGATGAACATATATATAATCAAGCAAGTAGATGATAATCAATAGATGATATTCATGAAGCATGAGACTTGTAGATTGGTGTATCACTCATATGTAATGACACTAGACATGGAAGAAGCTTCCACACTCTTGAATGCTCACTAAAATGGTGGTTGGGAGTATTGAATGTTGAAGTAAATGGAAGTAATGAAGTAAAAACAAAGTTAGAAACTCACTTTTGTTTTGAAAAATCAAAGAAGAAAGCTTCTTTTCTCTCCACTCTAACCTTATCTCTACACTTTCTCTCCCAAACTTTCTCTAAACTTGCATTTGACTCTCCCAAAATGAGGAGTAATGGGGTGTTTATATAGGCCAACTTGGGGTGTTTTTGTGTCACGCCCCGACGTAGCATAAATATGGAAAGCGTTTAATTTCCTTTATGGACCCGTAGGTCGCGACAGTTTGAAGGATCGATTCCGTCCCAAAAACTTCTAACAACATAAAACTATTAATCAGAGTAGGGCAAACAGGGCTCATAAAAATTTTTCTAACTTATTACAACTTATGGTACGGGGTTAACTAAGGCACAGACCGCCTTAAAAAAAAACAATAACTTAAAGTCTATTACAGTCATCCTTATTACAAAACCAAATCATATCTTAAAGCACATAAACATAAAGCATATAAAAGTAAATTCTCTTCTCAGCAGTTGATCTCAATTAGCATAGTCATATGGTTCATCCTGATTATAACCTGCAAAGCCTGAACACGAATGTCCAGGACGCATCAACGCCGTCAGCTTCAAGAAGCTGGTGAGTATTAAAAACATAACTCTGAATGTAAAACATACTCATTTACCTTTTTCCCATTTCCATTTAAATACCACAAGTTTATATTTATGATAAAAAAGCTCGTTTTAGAAAACAACCACAACATTATTTAAAAGATAATTTCACACATATGTGACCGTGTATGAGAACAATGCACCATCTCATCTATCCGACTCTTTTCTCTCGACAACACCCAACAACCCTCTATCCTACTCCTGGTATCTTTGAAATACTAAGATAGCCACACTTTAGCAACGGGGCGCCAGGGAGTGTCCAGTTTGCCTCACACTTTGGTCCGGGGTACCAGGGAGTGTCCAATGCCTCACACTTTGAATACCCTAACCGCCATGCAAATACCGGGGCAACCCCCACACAGGTATCCAGACTCGAGTCATTCAGGGAGTGTCTATAGGCCACACTTTAGCACTTCCATGGGTGCCAGTGAGTGTCCAAGTTCGGCTTCACACACTTTAACGCTTCCATGGGCGTCAGGGAGTGTCCATTTTTGCCACCTTCGCATTTCAAAGACACCCTCATCCTCTTTTTCAACTCCAACCACAATCACATCCACAACCACAACCATAACCACAGCCACAATTACAACCACAACCACAACCACAACTCAAACTCATACTCTTTCCACACTATCATTACTCTTTTACACACTACCAACACTCACCATGCATGTACAACTGACTCCACATGAATGTCATCAAACTTTAAACATAAAGGAATTCACAGAATTAAAGAAATAATACGCGTACGGGGATTGAAAATTCGTAATTCATTGCCTTAATCATTTTAAACATAACTAATAGCATTCTAAAAACTGCTACTGAAATCCTCGTTTTCTGTCCAAACGGTGCAGAATCTGAGAAAATTGCATTAGACGAAAAGTGTGCAGAATCGAGTTTTGCTTGGGACAACGCGGACAGAACCTTAAATTTCATTCGTTTTCCTAACAAAAATCTGAAAACAAAATTCTGCTACTGTTAAAATTAAAAGAGAAAATATTAGATTGAATTTCTAATATACTTTTTCTGCTACTGTAATCCTCATTTTCTGCCCAAACGGTGCAAAATCTGAGAAAATTGCATTAGACGAAAAGTGTGCAGAATCGAGTTTTGCTTGGGACAACGCGGACAGAACCTTAAATTTCATTCGTTTTCCTAACAAAAATCTGAAAACAAAATTCTGCTACTGTTAAAATTAACTACCTAAATCAGTAAATAAGGAATGAGTTACATTTTGAGTGAGTTAGTAATACTCACCGTGATGTAGATTGAAGAAGTTGTTGAGAAAGAAATACAAGAATTAAGAATCTCCAATTTCAAGCTTGGCTATGGAGGATTGAGCTCTTCAAATTCTGAAATTATTATCTCTCTATGTGACTCTCTCAAACTCTCTATGTTAGGAGTGTAGAATGTGTAGTGTGGTTGGGTGTATAAATACTCAAACTCCCACTTAGAAAACATTTGCCTAACATCCCACTCATTCTCCATTAATCTCCACTAATTACAAAGAAAGTGCAACAATGATGTGTAAATATACACTTGCAATTCATAATGCTCCATTGATAATTGAAAGGGTAGGTGGAGTTGGTGTGGGTCAAGGTGTGTTTGGAAATCAAGCTTATGGCATAAGGACAATACACATACAACAACATTTGCCAAACAAGACCTAAGGAAAAGCATCAGCATAATAATTTGGGTATAAATATATTTGTTCAATCATTTACTTCCAAAATTCTGTGGAAGTTTAACACTGCGCGGACAGTTTTAAACTTACACTGGTATTTTCGTGATACGGTGTTTATCACAAAAATACAGAGAATTCATTTTAACGTTAGAAATAGTTTTCTGATTTTATAAAAATACAGTTTGAGTTTAAAAGAAATAATTCCACCGTCTTGAAATACAGTTTTGAAATTTAACACAGGTATTGCAAGTTTTTATGAAAATTGCATTTTGACCCCAAAAGAAATTTCAATTATGAAATTAGTCAAGAATTAAACTTTTCACATAAGAATTAACATATAAACAGACAATATATATTAAATTTTAAATATGATAATGCAAATGATAATGAAAATTTTAAATATAATAATGCATGAAAATGCAGGTTATTACACCCTTCCCCCCTTAAACAGGATTTCGTCCCCGAAATCAAGACTAACTAGTCATGAAACAACTCCGGGTACTTCTTCCTCATATCAGCTTCAACTTCCCACGAGGCTTCATTCTCGTCATGGTGATTCCACTGAACCTTCACCAACGGAATATCCTTATTCCTCAGCTTCTTGATACTCTGATCCAAAATCTTCACAGGTCTCTCCTTGTAAGAAACGTTATGACTCGTCTCAATGTCGTCATAACTAACCACGTGCGAGGGATCTCGTATGTATTTCCTCAACATACTCACGTGAAACACGTTGTGAACCCCAGACATCTTCGGTGGTAGCGCCAGCTGATAGGCCACTTTCCCGATACGTTCCAAAATCTCAAACGGTCCAATAAAACGCGGAGCTAACTTCCCTCTCTTGAGACCAAAGCGTACTACTCCTCGTGTTGGTGAAACCTTAAGAAGTACGTGATCTCCAACACTAAACTCCAGATCTTTCCGGCGCCGATCAGCATAACTCTTATACCTGCTCTGAGCGGTTCTCATCCTTTCCTTGACCGAGGAAATCTTCTCGTTGGTTTCTCTAACCAAATCCGGTCCCAACAACTCTGTATCACCAACTTCTGCCCAACACAATGGAGAACGACACGGTCGTCCGTACAGTGCCTCGAACGGAGCCATACCGATACTCGCGTGATAACTATTGTTATAGGCAAATTCAACCAAAGGCAAGTGTGTCTCCCAAGATTCTTCAAAATCGATCACACAAGCCCTAAGCATATCCTCCATGATCTGATTAACACGCTCAGTTTGCCCATCCGTCTGAGGGTGAAAAGCAGTACTCATCTTGAGTGAAGTTCCCATAGCTTCTTGCAGACTTTCCCAAAATCCAGAAGTAAAACGTGCGTCACGGTCTGACACAATCGATACAGGTGCACCGTGAAGTCGCACAACTTGTTGTATGTACATCCGGCTCATCTTTTCCACCGGGTATGTCATACTGTAAGCAATAAAATGAGCTGACTTCGTCAATCGATCCACAATTACCCAAATAGCGTCATGATTCTGTTGCGACCGGGGCAATCCTACTACAAAATCCATCGTAATGTGCTCCCACTTCCAACCAGGAATAGGTAGCGGTTGCAACAATCCTGACGGTCTCTGATGTTCGGCCTTGACTTGCTGACACGTCAAACACTTGGATACAAACTCGGCCACATCCTTCTTCATGCCTTCCCACCAGAAATTTCTCTTCAAATCTTTATACATCTTAGTTCCTCCCGGGTGAACTGTATACCTTGATTTATGTGCTTCTTCCAGAATATCTTTTCTCAAATTCCCACAATCTGGTACACATAATCTGTCTCTGCATCGATACCCTCCGTCACTCCCCACCTTCCATTCGGTCGGGTCTTTTTCTGACATTTTTACAAACCATGTCTGAAACTTCTCATCTTCTTTCTGAGCTTCAATAACGCGGTCGATAAGAACAGGCTGTAGGATAAGACATCCAAAAAGTTGTCCTTCTCCTCTTTCAGCACTCTGTACATCGAACTCCACCAACGTCTCCAAAGCTCGCCACTCTCTAACCATTAAGGAGGCGATCGTCTCCCGAGTCTGCCTACTCAAAGCATCAGCGACCACATTAGCTTTACCAGGGTGGTATTCCAACGTGAAGTCGTAATCTTTGATCAACTCCATCCATCTGCGCTGCCTCATGTTCAACTCTTTCTGTGTGAACAAATACTTCAGACTCTTGTGATCGGAGAACAAATCAAACTTCTCACCGTAGAGATAATGTCTCCAAATCTTGAGTGCAAAAACCACTGCTGCCAACTCCAAATCATGAATAGGATAGTTCAACTCATTCGGCTTCAGCTGCCTGGATCCATAGGCTATAACTCTGTCATCTTGCATAAGTACACACCCTAGTCCTTGATATGATGCGTCACTAAAGATAGTGAACTTCTCACCAGGCTTGGGTATTGCTAGTACTGGTGCGGTAGTGAGTCTCTCTTTCAACTCTAGAAAGGCTCGCTCATGCTTCTCTGTCCATTCGAATTTCAAATTCTTCTTTGTCAACCCAGTCAATGGTGCAGCTATCTTGGAGAATCCCTCAACAAATCTCCTGTAATAGCCTGCGAGTCCAAGAAAACTCCGAACTTCTGTAGGGTTGCTTGGCCTAACCCAGTTGGATACAGCATCGGTCTTGGACGAATCCACAGAAATTCCTTGAGATGACACCTTGTGTCCCAAAAATTTCACTTCTTGCAACCAGAACTCACACTTACTGAACTTGGCATACAAGTGGTGGTCCTTAAGCGTCTGCATCGTAATCCGAAGATGTTGCTCGTGTTCTTCTCTTGACTTAGAATAGATCAAAATATCATCAATAAAGACGATGACAAACTGATCTAAATAAGGCTTGAATACTCTGTTCATCAGATCCATAAACACTGCCGGGGCGTTCGTTAATCCAAACGGCATCACCAGAAATTCATAATGACCATATCGGGTTCTGAAAGCAGTCTTAGGTATGTCTTCCTTCCGTACCCTCAACTGATGATACCCCGACCTTAGGTCTATCTTGGAAAATATCGTAGCTCCTTGTAGTTGATCAAATAAATCGTCGATCCGAGGCAAAGGATACTTGTTCTTGATTGTCGCTCGATTCAATTCTCTGTAGTCGATACACAGCCTGAGCGTCCCGTCCTTCTTCTTCACAAATAACACCGGTGCTCCCCAAGGCGATGTACTTGGACGTACAAAACCTAGGTTCTCGAGCTCTTGTACTTGTCCCTTTAATTCTAGCAGTTCTGTGGGGGCCATTCTGTAGGGAACCTTGGTAATTGGTACGGTACCCGGTATAAGCTCAATACAGAACTCTATACTTCTCTCGGGCGGTAATCCAGAAATGTCTTGAAACACTTCTTCGAAGTCCTTGACTACAGGTATAGATGAAGCTGTCACCTCTGTACTGACGACTTCGATGTTGGCTAAACATCTTGTGAGGAACATATCTCCCGAAGGGTTACATTGAAAATCAAAGGGTTGATTCTCATTGTCGGAGAATGTAATTCTCTTCCTCGCACAATCCAACTTCACTTGATTCTGAGACAGCCAATCCATTCCTAGGATTATGTCGAACTCCTTCATCGATAGAACAATCAACCTCGCAGGGATTTCTCGGTCTCCTAATCTTAAGGGACAATCCTTGCACACATGTCCTAAACTGACCGCAGCTCCTATTGGTGATGTAGCCTTCAAAGCTTTCTCTAAGCGATGAGGTAAGATACCCAATCTCCGAATTGTATTAACAGATATGAATGATAGAGCAGCACCCGTATCGAATAATACACTAACATGGGAGTTAAATAGAGTCAATGTACCTTCCACTGCTTGCTGATCAGGTTGAGCTTCTCCATGATCTCCTTCTTCATATACGGCTCCATCATATCCAGCGGCATCAGGAATAACAGCATTCAAGCGGGTCTGACCCTGTTGCCCATAAGTCGCTTGCTTAGGAGCAGTGCAGAACCTGCTGATGTGACCTGGTTCACCACAGTTGAAGCAGACTATTCCTGGCTGAGCAGCACGCCTTGGTGCCTTGCAGTCCCGAGCCACATGTCCAGGGTTGCCACAGTTGAAGCACTTTACGCCACTACTTCCTTCTCCTACTCGGGGTTGAGTCGGATAGGTAATAGCTTGTGCCTTCTTGCTTCCGTCAAAGTTCCTCTTCTGCCCTTGGGTACGATTCATTGGTGGTCTATTCCCAAAATTACCCCTCTGAGGCGGTCGGAATTCAAATTGTTTGCGATATACTCGAGCATCTTCTTCCAGATCGGTAGCCAGGCCGACTAGTCCTTCAAACGTCTTGTCTAGATGGCCGAGAGTCAGGCGACGAATCTGCGGTGCCAACCCTTGGTTATACTTCCGGATCTTCTTCTCCTCAGTATCAACCATGTGCGGGGCAAACCGTGACAGCCTCTCGAACTGTGTGGTATACTCTTGCACCGTCTTGGTTCCTTGCGTCAGATCCATAAATTCCTTCTCTCTTCTGTGCCTCTCCGTAGCCGGGAAGTACTTCTCCAGGAATCTCCCTTTGAACGCCGTCCACGTCATCCCCATAGCAGCGGTGTTCCCGATAGTGGCTATGACCGAGTCCCACCAATCTGCAGCGGCGTCGGTCAATTGGAATGTAGCCAATCTCCTTTTATCCATCTCGTTGCATTGGACAGCTTCGAACATGCGGTCCATCTGTCTTAACCATTGTTCCGCCTTCCAGGGATCCGTGGTACCCGCAAACTGCTCGGGTCTGAGCGCACGGAATCTCTCCAGCAGCTTATCTCCCGTCTGGCGGTCTCGTTGGTTTTCATTCGCATTACTAACCCTCTCGAGACGTCTGATAAAAGCTTCAAATATTCCCGTGGGGTCGGCAGCCTCGGGCGCTCCTTCAATCAGATTTCTGTTCCTCCTTGGTCTTCCAGCCATTCTATGCATGATAGGGGTAGTAGAATGAGAAACATGCATGCAACAGTACTATGACGAAAATTTTCAAAGGAGTATTTATCACTATATCACATACTCGTATTATCACATAAGCATACAATAAAATATATATTAAGTACATATAATACTCGTATTCGAACTAGGGCTGTCTAATAGCAAAGAGGTCGTATTCTTATCCTCTAGACTCTGGGTTGTGGGCCATACTGACTGTTCCGAGATTTGACTCAGGAAGTTGGTCAGTGCCTAAGCTATTAATGAGGGCTATGGTATGCTTTAACTCCTTAGAAACTCGGCTACTATATGTCTGTAGGGGCATCATAAGTTATGGTTATCTCGGCTAATCCTAAATGGATATGTCTGAAGGTATATGGAAATTGCTATCATTCTTGTCGATGTGACAAGACAAACGGGTAATCATTTCTATGATAAAACCAACTTAGAATTTAGTTTCTGATCTAAGGATAATCCGTACTAACACTAGAACTTGGTTGTATAGCTTAGTAAAACTTAAAGGTAACCTGTGTCACTAATCTGTGGCGTGAATAACTGAGCCTGGTTAATCTAAGAAAACAAGGCTCTGATACCATTAGTGACGCCCCGCAAAAATAAGCGTATTTCCATTGAAAAATTAAATAAATCACACTTGATTCTTTAAAATAAAAATACAAAATTTCTTTAAAACTCCCAGCAGGTCCATATTCTCCACGGATCTCCTATATCATCCTTAACCTTATCTCCCTTCTAGGCTTCGGTTACCGGCACTGCCTGCATCTAAAAACCATACCGGGAAGTATACAATATGACATGAATAATAAAGGCTCAAAAGGATAATGACAATCAAATACATAGAATGACATCAAATCAATTGACCAGTCTCACAACCCAACTGCTCACACTACCCAAACGCTCATACCAATAGCATCATACCAGGTTCCTCTTGATCACATAGCAAGAGACACCTCACCTCACCTCACCCGTCTCCAGTACGTCGGTCCCTGAGGCCTGTTGGACTGTTGGTAGGTGCTCCTTGCTCATGACCCTTTAGTCCCATAGCACTTAGCAATAAACACATACTCATTGATTCCAAATGAAAACACAACATAACTGCAAAAAGAGTACAAGTAGAGATAACAAAGAAATACTCCGGAGAATTTAGAAAGCATATTGTACACAACCCGGTACCTATAAATGATGTTGAGCAACTCCCAAACACTTCTCTTCTTCTTCTTCTTCTTCTAACTCGAGGTGTATGTATATCTATAATTGTGTATATATATATAAATCTCTCTCTATGTGACTCTCTCAAGCTCTCTATGCTAGAAGTGTAGAATGTGTGTGTTTGAGAGAGTATTTGAGTGTATAAATAGCTAAGCTTCCACTTGGAGACAATGGCCTAACAATCCACTTATTAACCACTAACTTCTAATTAATGGGTAGTTTATAAGGAATATGCAAGATGATGTAAATATACACTAATGCACCTATAACTCCACTAATATTAGTGTATAAATAACCAAACATAATGGCCTAACAACCTAATTATTAACCACTAACTTCTAATTAATTGATAGTTTATAAGGAATATGCAAGATGATGTAAACATACACTAATGCACCTATAACTCCACTAATATTAGTGTATAAATAACCAAGCATAATGGCCTAACAACCCACTATCTTCTAATTAATTGGTAGTTTATAAGGAATATGCAAGATGATGTAAACATACACTAATGCACATATAACTCCACTAATATTATAAATAACCAAACATAATGGCCTAACAATCTAATTATTAAAAGAGAAAATATTAGATTTAATTTCTGATACACTAAAACTGCTACTGTAATTCTCGTTTTCTGCCCAAACGGTGCAGAATCTGAGAAAATTGCATTAGACGAAAAGTGTGCAGAATCGAGTTTTGCTTGGGACAACGCGCGGAGAACCTTAAATTTCCTTCGTTTTCCTAACAAAAATCTGAAAACAAAATTCTGCTACTGTTAAAATTAAAAGAGAAAATATTAGATTTAATTTTAAATATGACTCGAAAAAAATCTTAACTTCCAACACGAATACCAAATCATTTAATCTCACGCAACTTTTCCCAAAAATATATTTTTAGTTCATGACTTATAAAAAAAAAAAAAAATGACCAAAATACCCCTGTGACCAATTTTCGCTAAAATCGCACACGAAGTCTAAATCGTCAATTTAAACATGAAAACACGGGTTACTACAATCTACCCTCCTTAATAGAGATTTCGTCCCGAAATCTAGAGATAAAAGCATTTGGTAAATAACTTCATAAATTTCTTAAAATAATGTTTAAAACAAATATAGCATATTTTGTTTTATAAAATAACAATTTTTTTTTTTAACCTTCTCTGACTCCTCCCAGGCGATGTAGACTATCTAACCTTGACTTAGTCCTACATTTCCGGCTGTGGACAGGCTCTGATACCACCAGATCCTGTCACGCCCCGACGTAGCATAAATATGGAAAGCGTTTAATTTCCTTTATGGACCCGTAGGTCGCGACAGTTTGAAGGATCGATTCCGTCCCAAAAACTTCTAACAACATAAAACTATTAATCAGAGTAGGGCAAACAGGGCTCATAAAAATTTTTCTAACTTATTACAACTTATGGTACGGGGTTAACTAAGGCACAGACCGCCTTAAAAAAAAAACAATAACTTAAAGTCTATTACAGTCATCCTTATTACAAAACCAAATCATATCTTAAAGCACATAAACATAAAGCATATAAAAGTAAATTCTCTTCTCAGCAGTTGATCTCAATTAGCATAGTCATATGGTTCATCCTGATTATAACCTGCAAAGCCTGAACACGAATGTCCAGGACGCATCAACGCCGTCAGCTTCAAGAAGCTGGTGAGTATTAAAAACATAACTCTGAATGTAAAACATACTCATTTACCTTTTTCCCATTTCCATTTAAATACCACAAGTTTATATTTATGATAAAAAAGCTCGTTTTAGAAAACAACCACAACATTATTTAAAAGATAATTTCACACATATGTGACCGTGTATGAGAACAATGCACCATCTCATCTATCCGACTCTTTTCTCTCGACAACACCCAACAACCCTCTATCCTACTCCTGGTATCTTTGAAATACTAAGATAGCCACACTTTAGCAACGGGGCGCCAGGGAGTGTCCAGTTTGCCTCACACTTTGGTCCGGGGTACCAGGGAGTGTCCAATGCCTCACACTTTGAATACCCTAACCGCCATGCAAATACCGGGGCAACCCCCACACAGGTATCCAGACTCGAGTCATTCAGGGAGTGTCTATAGGCCACACTTTAGCACTTCCATGGGTGCCAGTGAGTGTCCAAGTTCGGCTTCACACACTTTAACGCTTCCATGGGCGTCAGGGAGTGTCCATTTTTGCCACCTTCGCATTTCAAAGACACCCTCATCCTCTTTTTCAACTCCAACCACAATCACATCCACAACCACAACCATAACCACAGCCACAATTACAACCACAACCACAACCACAACTCAAACTCATACTCTTTCCACACTATCATTACTCTTTTACACACTACCAACACTCACCATGCATGTACAACTGACTCCACATGAATGTCATCAAACTTTAAACATAAAGGAATTCACAGAATTAAAGAAATAATACGCGTACGGGGATTGAAAATTCGTAATTCATTGCCTTAATCATTTTAAACATAACTAATAGCATTCTAAAAACTGCTACTGAAATCCTCGTTTTCTGTCCAAACGGTGCAGAATCTGAGAAAATTGCATTAGACGAAAAGTGTGCAGAATCGAGTTTTGCTTGGGACAACGCGGACAGAACCTTAAATTTCATTCGTTTTCCTAACAAAAATCTGAAAACAAAATTCTGCTACTGTTAAAATTAAAAGAGAAAATATTAGATTGAATTTCTAATATACTTTTTCTGCTACTGTAATCCTCATTTTCTGCCCAAACGGTGCAAAATCTGAGAAAATTGCATTAGACGAAAAGTGTGCAGAATCGAGTTTTGCTTGGGACAACGCGGACAGAACCTTAAATTTCATTCGTTTTCCTAACAAAAATCTGAAAACAAAATTCTGCTACTGTTAAAATTAACTACCTAAATCAGTAAATAAGGAATGAGTTACATTTTGAGTGAGTTAGTAATACTCACCGTGATGTAGATTGAAGAAGTTGTTGAGAAAGAAATACAAGAATTAAGAATCTCCAATTTCAAGCTTGGCTATGGAGGATTGAGCTCTTCAAATTCTGAAATTATTATCTCTCTATGTGACTCTCTCAAACTCTCTATGTTAGGAGTGTAGAATGTGTAGTGTGGTTGGGTGTATAAATACTCAAACTCCCACTTAGAAAACATTTGCCTAACATCCCACTCATTCTCCATTAATCTCCACTAATTACAAAGAAAGTGCAACAATGATGTGTAAATATACACTTGCAATTCATAATGCTCCATTGATAATTGAAAGGGTAGGTGGAGTTGGTGTGGGTCAAGGTGTGTTTGGAAATCAAGCTTATGGCATAAGGACAATACACATACAACAACATTTGCCAAACAAGACCTAAGGAAAAGCATCAGCATAATAATTTGGGTATAAATATATTTGTTCAATCATTTACTTCCAAAATTCTGTGGAAGTTTAACACTGCGCGGACAGTTTTAAACTTACACTGGTATTTTCGTGATACGGTGTTTATCACAAAAATACAGAGAATTCATTTTAACGTTAGAAATAGTTTTCTGATTTTATAAAAATACAGTTTGAGTTTAAAAGAAATAATTCCACCGTCTTGAAATACAGTTTTGAAATTTAACACAGGTATTGCAAGTTTTTATGAAAATTGCATTTTGACCCCAAAAGAAATTTCAATTATGAAATTAGTCAAGAATTAAACTTTTCACATAAGAATTAACATATAAACAGACAATATATATTAAATTTTAAATATGATAATGCAAATGATAATGAAAATTTTAAATATAATAATGCATGAAAATGCAGGTTATTACATTTTGGGATTTAGAAAGTACTCCCATTGGTCCCAAACATCTGAAATCATGAAACCACGTCGTTTTGGATTTTAATTAATCAAAAATGGGACCACCAAAATATTTACAAAAACTTACTGTTCTGGAGGTGAGTGCCGCGGCGGCACTGGGCCACTGCCGCGGCGGCAGTGGGCCAGTGCCGCGGCAGCACTGCTCCTCCCTTCGTCTGGATAATGCTGTTTAGGCCCCCCGAAGTTCCGGTATTCGCGAAAAGGCCCTATTTCGTCCGAAATTCACAGAAAATGCATACGAACTCCAAATTGAGGTTGTGATATACCGTTGGAAAGGTAATGGAGTCTACTTTACATAAAAAATAGTTCGGGGATAGGTCACTTCGAAAAGTTTTGCGGTATTCGCGATAAAAGCCGATTTGATCGCCTTTTTCGCCTTTGGAAATTTATAATAAATTCGTTTTAAATCCAGAAATTATGTGCGATATACCGTTGGAAAGATATTGACCTCTAGTATCCATGAAAAATATTTGAAAATTGTTTCGGTGCCCCGATTCCAAAGTCAAATCTTGGTCAAACCGGTCAAACCTGGGATTCCCGGGAAGTTCTGGGAACCTCTGGGAGCTCCCAGGAGCCAATGTTTTCGCTCGATTTTCTTTTGGAACTTGTTTTAATACTTTTTTCATGATTTAGAATGGTTCTGGTGAATTCAGACATTTTCGGTCAAACTTGGTCAAACTTGATCAAACCGGTCAACGAGGACTTTCGGGGAACTTCCGGGACTTCCGGGGGTCTCTGGGAGCTGACGATTTCTTCCGGTTTTATTTAAAAACTCATTTTATCACTTTTCTTACGACGTAGTATGTTTTCAGAACTTTGGGACCAAATCTGGGAGTTTTCAGACTTTCAAGGGCATTTTGGTCATTCTGAGCATTCTGAGAGATAGAGCTGACTTCCGAGAGTCCTTTTGAGTCTTTTACGATCATTGTGAACCACCAAGCTACGGGTCTCCTAAATCTGATAGCCGACAAAATGGGGTGTCTACAGTTTGCCCCTCTTTGGCAGGAACTTGCGAGGCAACGCATGTCGCAAGCGAGTGCCAAAGTTTTGAAGAGACAGGACTTTTTGGAGGCTATGGATTTAGGACAAACAGCGTTGCAAAAGATGGAAGGATGATGCTGGTCGTGCTTCGCGTGAGCTGCCTACGTATCCCAAGGGGAATCAGACCAGGACGTAGTTCAGGACACAAAAGGGATAAATCACATATGCACATACACAACAATCAGGCGGATGCTATGCTATATGAGGATGATATGCAATGTGTGGACGCGATATGATCTCATACATGAGTCCTATCATGCCTAGTTTTCCGATCCTAGAATGAGCAGGTGCCAAGGGGTGTGCCACTCCGAGTGGGCTAGTGTTGTGCTAGTGTTTGTGATTGTGACGTGGTGGGTGACTCAGATAAGGGCATTGAAGTCTAGAAGACTCCGGGTTTTAGGGGCAAACTTCTGGAAGTACGCTTTGCGAGCGAATGTAATTGGGTGTGGGGTCTCAGAGGACTATGATCGAAGACGTCTTTTGGCAAGTAACCGACGGACACAGGGGCTCCGGAAATTAAGAGACTGACATAGAAGTCACGGGACGAATGTGAAATCCTGGGACGTCCTGTGATGAACATGGAGGCACCGACGGTGTGATGAGAGCGATGGACCGACGATGTTTGTATTGAGATGACGAGTCGACAATGGACTACTGACGGTGTAATAAACCCGCTGAGGATTAATCTGAATCTGCTGGGGATGAAGCGATACTTTCTAGGATCTCTCTTCAACTGCTCCTTTTGATCGAATCTTTCGGGCTTGCCGGGGTCCCTGGGAGCCGGTATCTGTCTGCTTTTGTCCTCGGAGGATAACGCAGGGTTCACGGGGAATCTCTTTTGGTGCTCAATCCAAGAGGGCCGGTTAGGGCCTCTGGGAGCTGGTATTTGTCTGCTTTTGTCCTCGGAGGATGATGCAGGGTTCACGGGGAATCTCTTTTTGGTGCTCAATCCAAGAGAGCCTGTCAGGGCCTCTGGGAGCTGGTATCTGTCTGCTTTTGTCCTCGGAGGATGATGCAGGGTTCACGGGGAATCTCTTTTGGTGCTCAATCCAAGAGAGCCTGTCAGGGCCTCTGGGAGCTGGTATCTGTCTGCTTTTGTCCTCGGAGGATGATGCAGGGTTCACGGGGAATCTCTTTTGGTGCTCAATCCAAGAGAGCCTGTCAGGGCCTCTGGGAGCTGGTATCTGTCTGCTTTTGTCCTCGGAGGATGATGCAGGGTTCACGGGGAATCTCTTTTGGTGCTCAATCCAAGAGAGCCTGTCAGGGCCTCTGGGAGCTGGTATCTGTCTGCTTTTGTCCTCGGAGGATGATGCAGGGTTCACGGGGAATCTCTTTTGGTGCTCAATCCAAGAGAGCCTGTCAGGGCCTCTGGGAGCTGGTATCTGTCTGCTTTTGTCCTCGGAGGATGATGCAGGGTTCACGGGGAGTCTCTTTTGGTGCTCAATCCAAGAGAGTCTGTCAGGGCCTCTGGGAGCTGGTATCTGTCTGCTTTTGTCCTCGGAGGATGATGCAGGGTTCACGGGGAATCTCTTTTCTTTCTTCGGTGCAATAACTAAAAACCAGGATCAGTTATCGGCATTATCGGAATTCGCGACGATTGTCCTGAAACGACCGATTCGGGTCTTCGGGAGCCGATTTTTCCCAGTTTTTGCCTGTTGGAGGTAGTTCTGACAACTTTTAGTCTGCTTGGGGTAAAACTTCATAAATCTTGACTGGAATGGGCCATCGGGGCTGATCGGGGCCAAAAACGGGCTGAAAAAGGCCAAAACGGGCCAAAACGGGGCGAAACGGAGCAAAATGGAGCAACGCGGGGCCCACGGGGAGCAGTGCCGCGGCGGCACTGGGCCACTGCCGCGGCGGCAGTTGGCCAGTGCCGCGGCGGCACTGGGTGGCCGGACTTCATCTTCTTATATGTCGGGTTTTTGAGCTTTCCAAGCTCATTCTTGGCCATTTTGAGGTGTTTTTGAAGCCAAAATTCACCAAAACGCAGCTTGTGCGTGCTCAGGTGAGTAATCTTTCCCCGTAGTTGGATTTTTGATTGGTGTTTTGGTTTGCCCAAATTTTCAAGAAGAAAGTTAAAACGTGACTTCCATTTTTCTTGTAGATCCATGGCTTCGAGCTCAAGGAGACCGTCTAAGAAGGCCAAAGGACGAATGAAGGCCGAGATGCACACCCCGGACGTGATTTTGCGAGACCCCAACACCACCTTTCGGCCGCGGCTCTAGCGAGCTTGGTATGTGAAACTTTCGGCATTTTAGGACCACTTTTATGTACTATGCTAGTTTTGTGAGCCGTAGTGTGCACTTAGAGACCGTTAGAAGCTTGACTTGTGCTTAAATGTTGATTTCGTGAATTTTTGCTCTCGGGTTGTGAATAGTGATTTTGTGCATC
Source organism: Hydrangea macrophylla (assembly GCA_033977485.1). NCBI lineage: Eukaryota > Viridiplantae > Streptophyta > Magnoliopsida > Cornales > Hydrangeaceae > Hydrangea > Hydrangea macrophylla. The sequence goes on along the minus strand of CM066998.1, from coordinate 750,414 downwards.
TTTTGTCGCCTTTGTTGTGTGCAGGTGCCGGAAGTGGCCTTGAAAGGCCATGGTAGCCTTGCCCATGCTTTCTTATGGTATACCCAGCTTTCGCCCACCGTTAAGAGGATGGTTGATGATGCCGGGTTCGGAGGCTTCGTCCGCTTGGTTTCGAAAAGTAGCAACGATCTGGCTCACTTCTATGCACTGGCCGAGAGGTGGTGGGACACTACCAATACTTTCCACTTGCCGTTCGGAGAGATGACTATGACGCCTTTTGATTTCTCCATGATCACGGGCTTGAGGGTCGGCGGGAAGCGCCTGGTTCTGGACTATTTTTATGAGATTGACCCGGAGGCGGTGGAGATGTTGATTGGGGCTGTTCCCCCCAACTTGGAGAGGCATTGGTTCCCCTGCGGCTGGCTTTACCGGGCCTATGGTAGAGGTAATCACAATCTGAACAATTCCCAGCTTTTGAGGGTTTACCTTCTGTATGTCCTCGGGTGCTCCATCTTTGCGACAAGGAACGACCGGGTGAGCTTGAGGCTCCTTTCTTGCCTGGCGACCATTGGTGAGATCCCCTCCTACAACTGGGGCGGTGCTGCCCTGGCTCATCTCTACAAGCATATGGGGGAAGTCTCTCGGGGTGATGTTAAATCTACTGGGGATTCTGGCGAGCTTGGGAGGTACGCACTGCTTCTTCTTTTATTTTCCATCTCTTTGATTTTCATATCTGTTCTGATTTCTCCTTTGTCTGTGCAGCTTTGGAGTTTTGAATACTTGAAGATGTTGGCTCCCTCCCCGGCGGACGAGTCAGGCGAGGATGAGGATGGTATGGCTCCTGTGCCTCTATTCCCACGAGGCTTGAGATGGCGGAGGGACATTGTTGGGGTGAAGAGCGGGGCCCATCAGATTGTTTTGCTTCGGAACTTCTTAACTGGGTTGACAGCCTCTAGTGTTGATTGGACGCCTTGGGAGGGCGTCGCTTATGCCGCTACTGAGGAGATACAAGCGGTTAAATCTCTTACCTCTTGCCGCCTTCTGCTGGAGAGTACTTAGTGCAGGCAGTGGTTCCTTGGTGAGCGGGTGTCTCGGCAGGTGGTTGGTGGTTCCCAGTATCGCGTCCCTCATGATCCTCCTGTGATGGATGCTAGTGACCTTTCTGGAGATGCTCTGCTGGCAGCTTTAGCTGGCACCGATGTTTGGGATCATTTTCTTTCTGAGACCAGTTATGAGGCTTACCGTGGCCGTTTCCTGATGCCTAACTTCCCACTCCTGGAGGTGAATTCTTTTGTATTTTTTGTTTATATTCATTGTCCATGTTTTTGATTTATCTTTTCCTAACTTATTCTGTGCCTTTAGCTTCGCGAGATGTACAGGAGACAGGCTCCTCAGGCTCCCGACCCTATCCCTCCTTGGGATTGGACTGTCAATGTTCTAGGCGCTGATGGCACTCCCCAAATGATGGAGGTGCCGCGAGTCACATGTGGGTACCCTACTCAGCCAGCGGGCGTCCTCAATGTTCCTTGGAGTTACGCTGAGGAGGGTCACGCCTTGGCAGCTAGCCTACAGTCCCTGGTCCTTACACGAGACCACCGGGTATGTCTCTAATTTTGCACTTTCTTAAAGTTACAAGGTTCTAACCCTGGATTTTTTATTTTGACAGATGGATGGTATGCGGCAATTTGCCGCCAATCAGATGGCGTCCTTGGTAAGTCTCTGACTCGACTCTGTTTTTGTACTTTTTGTTGTTCCTTCACTGATTGCCCTCATTTTTTATTTGTGTGTGCAGTATCGTGGAGGCGGGGCTGGCTCATCGAGGACTGGTCCAAGATGTAGAGGCGGTAGGAGGAGGCCGTCGCCGACGTACACTCCGGGTGGTCCGACGGAGGACGAAGAAGAGGAGGACTGAGGCTTCCCAAGCGGGAATTATTATTTTATTTTCTTTTCCTATTTTCGATTGGGTTGTACTGAGGATATGATTATTAGGACAGTGTAGGACGATGGGTAGCACAATTTGTGACCTTTTGACAGAGTATTATGATGTTTTGCCTCCTAGGCCGGATATCTTCCGGTTTAGAGGCGCAGTTGTGTGCTTGTTGATATATGTGCATTGTGATTGCTGGATGTTACTGCGATGGGCAGTTTTGTGATAGTGAGTGCTTTTGCCTTGCAGGTGGGATAGTCCGTGAAACGGGGAGGTGCTGCCGAAATTTTGAATTTTGCTAGAGCCGTGACAGAAAATATGGCTTTGTATGATCCTGCTCATCTCACAGCTTGGCTGAACATTACGGATGGCGTGGAGCGGATCAACCTCTTCAGCTATGGCTTGACCGAGCTGTTTTCTCTTCGCCAGATGACCCTGAATATAGAATTCTTGCGTGCTGCCATTGCTTACTGGGACCCAGTGAACCATGTCTTCAACTTCAACGGCCTGGAAATATGCCCCATGCTTGAGGAGTTCTGCGCTATTCTTGGCTATGATTCTGACTCGGACTTGATTCTCCCTTCTGTTGATACCCTCAGCCCTACGCGAGCCTTGGCTGAATACCTGAATTGCTCTGTCACTATTTCCCGCCGGCTGATTCAAGGTGAGGCTCTCAACATTGCTTCTATTATTGCCCGGTATGCCAGTCCTGGGAATCCCAGCATGTATGATGCTTCCCGTGGGGCCGCTTTGATATTGTACATGACTTCGCACTTCCTGTTCTCGAGTACTTCCGTTGACTTGGTGCATGTGTGCCTCGGGCTGAAACTTAGCAGGAATCCCATGGCCATGGTTCTAGCTGAAACTCTAAACGATTTGGATAACGCCTTCAACCAAGGGACTCCTCTTCTTTCTGGGGCGCCTTTGGTGTTACAGGCTTGGCTTTACGAGCGCCTTCAGCTGTGGACGGGCAGTATACCACCAGTTTACTTTCGTCGAGCCGTGCTTTATTCTCACTATACCTTTGCCGATTGGGTGGGCATGATGAGCACCTTATCTGAGGCTGACATTTGCTGGATCGTGAGGCGTTGGGGCCTCTATGCTATCACCACGAGCCTCAGGGGTCACCAGAGAGTGTGGTTGATGGGTCTGAGAGAGACTTCTTTCTATCATCCTCGCCGCTTGGCCCGACAGTATGGACAGGTTCAGGAGGTTCCCCGGGGGTTTACTGAGAGGGTCTTTGCTTCCAGGATCAGAGCTACCACTATTGCTGCTTTTACTGATGGTTGGACTGACCGAGTAAAGGCCTACTTCTAAAGACCTTTGAAGAAATAAAAGACACTAAGACGAAACTAGTCCTGACTGATTTTGCTCATTCCTCCAAGTGTCTTTGAACATGTGGTTGCTTTTTGAAAGACTTTTATTTCTTTGATTATTCCTGCTTATGTAATATTCAAAGTTTGTTTATCGGTGAACCTTGGTTATTTTGGGAATCTCATTTTATGCATTTTAGCTTTCTGAAAACATGTTGTAACTTGAGATTTCAATTAGTTGTTGCTTTTGGTACTTGCTTGAGCATGCTGGGGTTGTTAGAGGCAAACGAGGCGGGTAGCCGAAGTTTGCCCCTAGTTTGGGATATATATGGTTGTGAGGCAAACGAGGTAGATGACCGACGTTTGCCCCTAGTTTAGAAGAGGTTCAAGCAAACGAGGCGAGTGGCCGAAGTTTGCCCCTAGTGTGGAGGGTGGTTTTTGGGTTATGGTAAGGACCGCGACTTTATTTTCTCACGTGCTCATAATTTTTGCCTAGGCACCAAGGAGGTGACCTAGCGAGCTATTCTTCTTTTTTCTTTTTGAAAGTCTGCCTACGTACCCCCGAGCGGGGATCAGGTCCAACGTAGTTCGAGCCAAGGTTTTGAAAGGAAAGGTTATTTTTGTTGGTGGAGCGACCGAACCGATGTGGTTGCCTACGTATCCCCGAGTGGGAATCAGGTCGAGCGTAGTTCAAGGCAAGGCTTGAAAGGAATGGTTATTGGATAGTCAAGCATAGTACTTTTTGAGGCGATCCATGTTGATCGGTTCTTTGAATTCGACACCATCGAGGTCCATGAGATAAGTTGCTCCTCCGGAAAGAACAGTCTTGACGATATAAGGGCCGACCCATTTTGGCTTAAACTTCCCACGGGGATCAAAGATCGGAGCTCGCAACTCCTTAAGGACAAGGTCGCCCTTGACAATCTTCCTTGGGCGAACCCTTTTGTTGAAGGCACGGGCTATCCTCTTCTGATAGATTCGGACATGGTCGACTGCCGCCAGACGCTTTTCATCTATGAGGGCCAATTCTTCATACCTTTCTCTCAACCAATCTGATTCAGAAATTTCACACTCTGCCATCACGCGTAGGGATGGTAATTCTATCTCCACCGGCAGTACTGCTTCCATCCCATACACTAGTGAGTAAGGAGTCGCTCCTGTGGACGTTCTTATCGATGTTCTGTATCCCCAAAGTGCAAATGGTAGCTTTTCATGCCAGTCTTTGTAGGTATCCGCTGATTTTTGCAGTATGGCCTTGACATTCTTGTTTGCAGCTTCGACTGCCCCATTGGTCTGTGGTCGGTATGGCGATGACTTGTGATAGGTGATTTTGTATTCCTCGAACAGGTCCCTGACTTCTGCCTTGAAATGACTTCCGTTATCCGAAATAATCTCATGAGGAACTCCATAACGGCAGATGAGATTTCTCTTGATGAATTTGGCCACTTCCTTGGCCCCCAACTTGGTGTAAGATGCAGCTTCTACCCATTTTGTGAAGTAGTCTATGGCCACCAGAATATACCAATTTCCATTTGAGGCCTTCGGAACGATTTCTCCAATAATATCGATTCCCCAGGTTGAGAATGGCCAAGGTGAAGTCATGCTGTACAGAAGGGATGGTGGCACGTGCATCATGTTTGCATGAATCTGGCACTTGTGACACTTTCTCACGTATTCGCAACAATCTTTTTCCAATGTTGTCCAGTAGTATCCTTGTCTCACGATTTTCTTGGCCAGCATGTGGCCGTTCATGTGTGGGCCGCATACCCCTTCGTGTATTTCTTCCATCATTCTTCTGGAGCTCTTCCCAAACAAGCAAGTCAGGTTGTGACCGTTGTATCCTTTCTTCAACAGTTTCCCGCTGCAAATGATGAATTGCGCTGCGAATCTTCGAATTGCCCTTTTGTCTCTCTCGGTGGATTCTTGGGGATACATCCCCTTTTCTATGAAATTCCAGATGTCCTGGTACCACGGTGTTTCATTCTCTTCTTCTTCGATTGTGGCGATCATTCTGAACGAAGGCTCGTACCTCTGCTCAATTACCAAGGGCATCATCCTGACTCCCACAGGAATTTTGATCATCGATGCTAGAGTGGCCAAGGAATCTGCTAGTTGGTTCTCTTCTCTGGGCAAGTAGAGGAAGGTGATATTTTCGAACTGCCTTTTGAGTTGGTCGAGATGATCATGATAGGGCTTCAACCTTTCTTCTTTTATTTTCCATTCTCCTCTGGCTTGTGATATGATGAGGTTTGAATCCCCGAAAACATCCAACTTCCGAACTTTCAGCTCTAAGGCTGCTTCCATTCCCAGAATGCATGCTTCATACTCAGCAGTGTTGTTGGTGGAGTTATAATTGAGCTTGACTGCTAACGGAGTGTGGTCCCCACTCGGCGATACTAGGATCATCCCTACTCCGTATCCCTTCATGTTGGCTGCTCCATCGAAGTACAACTTCCACTGCTCTTCCTTGATTTCCATGATGCTCTCGTCTGGAAATGGAAAGTCCCCACTTTCTTCAGAGTCAATGGCATGTTCTGCGAGATGCTCAGCTACGGTTCTCCCTTTTACTGACTTGCTCGTAACATACTTGATATCGAACTCGGATAATAGAAGTAACCAACGGGATATACGACCGGTCAGGGCGGGTTTTTCGAGAAGGTATTTTAGAGGATCCATGCGGGATATGAGCACAACTGGAAAGGCCAGCATGTAGTGCCTTAGTCGGCGGGTGCACCAAACCAAGGCCCAACACGTTTTTTCGAGGGTAGAATAGTTGAGCTCATACCCAGTCATCCTCTTGCTGAGGTAATATATGGCTTTTTCGGAGTGGCTTTCTTCTCCTTCTTGGGCTAGCATGCAACCCATGGCATATTCGGAGACAGACAGGTAAAGGAATAAGGGCTTATGAGGAGTGGGTGGTGAAAGGACAGGTGGATTTTGAAGGTAGGCTTTTATTTTATCGAAAGCGGCTTGGCATTGGTCATCCCATTGGAACTTCTCCCCTTTTCTCAACAATCGGAACAGAGGATCGCATGTAGCTGTGAGTTTAGAAATGAAGCGGCTGATGAACTGGATTCTTCCGAGGAACCCCCGTACTTCTTTTTCATTCCGTGGTGACGTCATTTCGAGGATTGCCTTGATCTTAGAGGGGTCCACCTCTATTCCCCTTTGTGTGATGAGAAAACCCAGGAGTTTACCGGAGGTTACGCCGAAAGTGCATTTCTTTGGATTCAGCCTCATCTTGTATTTGCGCAACCTTTCGAAGAACTTTTCCAGCGCTACCAGGTGCCCTTCTCTATCCTTGGATTTTACAATCATGTCGTCTACATATACTTCTACCTCTTTGTGAATCATATCATGCAGCAGAGTGGTGGCAGCTCTTTGGTACGTTGCCCCCGCGTTCTTGAGCCCAAAGGGCATTACTCTATAACAGTAGGTTCCCCAAGGGGTGGTGAACGTCGTCTTTTCCCGATCTTCTGGCGCCATTAGAATCTGATTATACCCTGAGAAGCCATCCATGAAAGACAGTAGCTCATGTCCTGCGGTGTTATCTACCAAAACGTCAATGTGGGGAAGCGGGAAGTCATCCTTGGGACTGGCCTTGTTTAGATCACGAAAGTCGACGCACACACGAACTTTCCCATCCTTCTTCGGGACTGGCACGATGTTGGCAACCCATTCCGGGTATTCGGTGACAATGATGAACCCTGCCTTGAACTGCTTCTCCACCTCTTCTTTAACCTTGAGTGCCCATTCCGGTCTCATGCGCCTCAGTTTCTGCTTGACAGGTTTAGAATTAGGGAGGAGAGGAATATGATGTTGGACGATGTCGGGATCGACCCCAGGCATGTCTTCGTAAGACCAAGCAAAAACATCTTTGAGCTCTTTTAGCAAGAGGGTTAATTTTTCTTTTTCTTCTTTATTAAGGGTTGAGCCAATTTGCACAATCTGTGGATTATCTATTTCACCTAAGTTAACTGATAAAGTATCTTCGATTATTTCATAAGCAGGTGGTTTTTCAATTAGTTGCTTTAGTTCGATTGGGAGATCCTCGGAGGGATCTGTGCATTCACAAGTGTCAGACACAGAGGAGTAAGCAGAATCGTCTTTCATTTCATTCATGACAGGTGAAGTGATTACATTGGATAGTGGTGGGCTTACAGCAGCCGACTCCAGTACAGACTCGATAACTGGTAGTACAGACTTTGGGGGGATAGGGGATTGGGAGACACAGACAGATGACTCTACAGCCTGGTTGCTCAGACCCTCCTCAGCAGGCTTGATCTGATCATCTTGGCTCTTGGCCCTCTTCTTCTCTTCCTCTTCAGCGGATTCTTCCCACATCTTCTTGATCGCCTCAGTGTCAAGGTATTTTAACCAGTCTTCCTCTGGGGTCTTTCCAACTTCTTCGGGGTAGAACGGGTCTTGATATGGGGGCCTCTCCCAGTCAGCGAAGATTTCATGCCCAGGGTGCCTTCTCCCGGTGGTTCGATGGATCCATGGTTCAGGGAACCCGAAGTAAGGGAAATCATCCCCTTCCTTGACGAATTGTCCATTTAAAGTCTTGCGGTATGGCGGGAGACCCTTCACCCTCTTCTTCCATGGCCTTTGTAGCTCGACGTCCTCATCAGTGGGCTTGTACCCCAACCCGAAAGTGCGTTGTTGTCCTTTGATCTGCGGGAATTCCCGAATTCCTTGCTGGCGCCGACCCAACCCCATTCCGGGGAAGTAGTTCATCTTACGGACAATGTTGACGACTGCGGAGTGGACCTCAGGGAATCGGTCTTCGTCTTCGATCACATGAACTTCTTCCATGAAGAATCCTCCGATTTCTCCTTCTTCCAGTTCAGGTATTTGGACTTCAAAAATGGGAGCGTAATTTGGGAAGGCCTCACTTCCCCAACTATTATCGAGGATGACCTTTACCTCCCTCTCATGAATGTACTTGATCATTTGATGCACAGTGGATGATACAGCTTTGTTGGCGTGAAGCCAGGGTCTCCCAATTAGCAGATTGAACGAGGCAGGTATGTCCATGACTTGAAAAATCTCGGTGCTCACCAAAGATCCTACCCGGATTTGGAGAGAAACAGTTCCCATCACATTTCTTCTAGTGTTGTCATAGGCCCTCACGGATTGCACAGATGGCGTGATGTCGAGGATACTGACCCCCAAAGCAGTGGCAGTTCTTAAGGCACAAACATTCAAAGCAGAACCTGTATCGACTAGACAAAACGGCACCTGTTGCTCCTTACATCCCACAGTAATGTATAACGCCTTGTTGTGCGCGGATCCCTCTGGCGGCAGGTCCTCGTCGGAGAATGTAATGATGGGGTCGGGGGTAAGTGCACCCAAGAAAGTTACCATGTCCTCCGGCGCGGCATCGATGGGGACTTTAATCCCAGCCAAGGCATTTAACACGGCTTGCCTGTGCTTATAAGATGTCACCATAATATCCCACATCGAGAGATGCGCTTGGGTTTTCTTTAGCTGCTTGATCAGCTCATTGTCTTCTTCGATGACCTCATCCATCTTGCCCTTCCCCTTGTCTTTAACTGGACCTTTTTCGATGGCTTCGGTGGCAGGCTGTGGAGGCTGGTAATGGCGGCCTGACCTGGTTAGGTGATCAATCTCAGCAGGAGTAGGCCCTTCTACAGTCCCATCCTTTTTAAACCAATCACAATCCGTTCCCACAAATGGCTTTTCTGGCTCGTTCCAGATGGAAGCATCACTCTCGTCGTTAGGATCATACCATTTGAGGTCTACCGCCCCTAGGTCATGCTCTTCCAGGAAGAACAAGTCCTGCTCGTCGTCAAGCTGCTGCTGCCACTCGTCATTCTCCCCTCCGATCAGATGAATCCCCTCAGAATCTGGGATGTCAATGTAAAGCAAGGGTTGTCCTAGGGGGGTGATATAAGTAGCAGGGTTGAAGGGTACGGGACTGGACTCAATGAGGTTGACATTTTGGTGGTTTGGTAGAGGATTTTGGGTGATATGAGGCTGCTTTGGTGGCGGCTCGATGATATTCTGGTCGATGAGGTCTTGGATGTCGTGGCGGAGGCGCATGCAATCATCAGTGTTATGGCCGGGGGCTTGGTGGTAAGTACATCGCTTGGACATATCGCAGTTAGGCGGGAGCGGGGTATTTCGAGGCTGGAGTAATTGGAGATGGCCTTTTTTGAGGAGGCGATCTAGGGCTGAGGAGAGAGAGATTTCTAGCTTGGCAAAACTGCGAAGGGGCTTTTTCTGGAAAGGGCGGTTGGAGGATTTTGCCTGGTTGGAGGGTTGGTATGGCCTTGGAGGATATGCCATGGGTTGGCCGCTAAGGGCATTGACATCCGGGGGATTCCGGGAGTAGTTGGGCCTTCTGGGCTGACTCGGAGGGTCTTCCTTTTTGATCTTCCCCTCCCTGATAGCATCTTCGATTCGGGTTCCGACTTCAAACAACTCCTCAAAGGTGGAGATGGACTGGTAGAATAATTTCTCATGATAGAGCGGCTGCAGATTCCGGATGAGCATCCTTACCTGTTCTTTCTCGATTGGCCGGTGGGTCATTTGGGCTACCTTGTTCCTCCATCTGCTCAGAAATGCAGCGAAGGATTCATTGTTGCTTTGCCGGGTTGTTTCCAAATCCCTGATGGTGACGTCCAGCTCTTGATTGTAAGAGTAATGATCGACAAAGACTCGAACAATGTCCTCCCAGGCCCGGGTTTTGGAGGCTTCCAAGGTTAGGAACCACGATAGTGCAGATTTTGCCAGAGTTTGCGGGAATAGCATCGCAATGTGCTCGTGGGTGCAACCCATGGACTGGAAGATACTCATACATAGCTTCACGTGGCTTTTCGGGTTTCCCGTTCCATCAAAGCGATCGATGGCAGGCATTTTGAAATTCTCTGGCAGTTTCAGCTTGACAGGCTCGAAGAGGCCTTCCAAATCCAACATGTAATCGTCGATACCTTTGCTTTTCCTGAGTACGCTTTCCAGTTTATCGACCTTGTCCAATTTTTCTTGGAGCTTTTTCTCATACGTAAGCGGTGGGACCCCTTGAAACCAGTTTTCCTCCCCATTATTCTCATGTAGAGGAGGTTCAAACCCTGGTGGCGGAAACTCGGGCGGAGGTCGCGGCTGTTGCTGCTTCAGTTCTTCCATGAATTTTAGGACTTGGGCTAGACTGTCTGATTGTTGGCTTATAGTCGCTCCCAATTCAGTAACCTTGTTTTCCAACTCTTCCCTATTCATGCTGACGTAAGCTGTCGGACTGATTCTGATTAACCGATTATCCGCACTTCTGACCCACGAATAAGACCCTGACTGCTGACCTTGGGAATCTATACTGACCTGACAGATTTTGAAAGGGCTAGATTAGATCTTTGACAGTGGTGACTTTAGGCAGACAAAGATAGTGATGTGGACCGACTCGAAACAGTGCGTGCAAATTGATGGGGAATGGTGCATGCAAATGGGACAAACATGCGGATGTAAGCCCTAATCTATATGATGCTCCTATTTCTAACAGATAGCAGCTAAACAAATAAGGTCCTAGCCATACAGAGTGTGCTAACCTTACTTTCTAGTATGATCACCAAGGGATAACACGGATTTCCAAGATACCCCGGAAATTCGGACAGAGTTTCTGGGAGAAACTGGTTAATGTGGTTATATTTGGGATATTCGGACAGAGTTTCTGGGAGAAACTGGTCAATGTGGTTGTATCTGGGATATTTGGACAGAGTTTCTGGGAGAAACTGGTTAATGTAGTTATATCTGGGATATTCGGGCAGAGTTTCTGGGAGAAACTGGTCAATGTAGTTATATCTGGGATATTCGGGCAGAGTTTCTGGGAGAAACTGGTCAATATGGTCATATCTGGGATATTCGGACAGAGTTTCTGGGAGAAACTGGTCAATGTAGTTATATCTGGGATATTCGGACAGAGTTTCTGGGAGAAACTGGTCAATGTGGTCATATCTGGGATATTCGGACAGAGTTTCTGGGAGAAACTTTATAGTGATCATACTTTCTAGCAGGTTTTCATACTCCTATGTCTCAAGACCGACAAACAAGGTTTGCGGTGTATATCTTTGCGAGCATGGAGCAGACATCCTTGTCATGATGCTTAGGCAGGTCAACTCAATGTGACCACATATGAGTGATTGCCTTGGGAATCATAAGAAAGAGGTTCTGTTCTATGTCACACAAGCGTCTACATCGCTCAGGTAATCCCATCAGGGCATACAGCAGTTATATCATGTTGTCCTATCTGAAAAGATAACTGAACAGTCCTATGAAAGGTTCTACAGGAATCTATATGCAAAGGCTGGGTTTAGTCAAAGAGGGTCCGTTGACGAGAGTTCCAATATACCGTCAGGGAGACAGTACGGAGGTTTTTACTCTTTTTGATATACCTTGGAAGGTACAGTATCAACGGTGACTTGTGCCCTGGCACAGCAAGACCTGAACAATGTCAGCGCCGCGTTTCAGACACAGTCGGGGGGGAAAATGCAAGAGTGCAATGCGGTGAACCAAAACACAGTAAAAAGATGATTTTAAGGATGCTTCTTATGAGTCAAACCTCTGTATTATTTTGTTTTAAAAATAAAAGTCCCCAGCAGAGTCGCCAGATTGTGGATACCGGGCTTCGGACCACTTCTCTCGTTCGAGATTGTTTTGAAAAGGGAAAGAAAAGGTCTGTTGAAAACAGATACAGAGTCGCCACTTGGTCTTTAAGGAACCAAGAAACCTAATTTTGACTCACCCAAGCGGATAAGGGCACCGGCCCTTCATAACCAAAGAACTTGGTTCGGGGTTTTGGTACGAGAGAGGAAGGAGCCTTTGTCGCGACTAAAACACCCTCAACTCGCCCCGTCTTTCGACGGGCCTTAATTAGCATCCAAATAATCATCTTATACTATGTTTGGTTCGACAATTAATACTATTGTAGTATATTACATCACATAAGAAAACTTGAAATTGGAAGATCAAAAGATAAGATATCATTCATAAGATCTAAGCCAAATATCATGCAATGTAAAATGAAAGATCACACAAATAAACCTAGGAAAAATCGTCTAATCATATATCAATTAATCAAGTTTTCCTAATCTAAAGGGGGACATGAATTGTTCTTGAAACAAATAAACAAAGAAATCAAAATATGCTTAGCAAACTAGTATGATGCATGTTATTCTTTGATAAAAGAAGACCTCTCAATCCCCGGGACGGATGAGAAAGGATGATTAGATCAAGGGGAAGCATGAACGGGTGATCGAGTTCATTCCTTATAATCTCCTTAGCTTAAGAGTTACAAAAACCCCAAATCTTGCATGAATGCAATGTATGTATCTAAAAATGTGCAAAGGTTGTAGTGTGTTTTGTGTACATGGATTTCTAGAATGGCTTAGAAGTCTAAAATGGGCAAGAATGAATGAATTAAATCAACATGGGATATATACAAATGTAGTATGAACCACTTCCTAAGATATGAACTAATTTGGAATGCATATGAGCATCAAATCAAAGAATGAAAGTTGAAATGTACTTGCTGTGAATAGTGGACAGAACAGTAGCATGATCTTTTGGAATTTGAAAAGAGGGGTTAGGAATGTTTTCAATGCATGATTTTTTATGGAGATGTTCCTTATTGTGTCTAGAACAAAACCCAAAAGGCCAATCTTGAATAGCTATCACAGATTGAGAGAAATTACATAAACAATAGAGGTCACTCAGAAACAGAGTTCGTACTGTCGTCTGAAATGTTAGAAAATATTAGAAAATGAGAAAGAATGATCTAGAGGTCCATTTTATACAGAAAGTTTCCTAAGACATTTCATTTTAAGGGAAAAATAGGTTAGGACCACCCCTTTTGGAAAAGTTTTCTGGAAAAGAGGTCGTAAGTTGACCTAGCTGCTGTGACAGCAAAAACAGAATGTTTGGAAGGAATGTTGGGACCTAAGTGGACCATTTCCAAGTACTTCCAAGTCAAACCAAAAATCATGGGTGTTCTCCAATGAGTTAGGAAGACTTTCCAAGTGGCCTTGTATTCATATGTTGAGTATTGAGTTCTAGAAAAATCTTTGAACTCAACTCACTCACTGTTTTGACTCATTATTTTGAAGATTTTGGAGAAATCAAAGTTTTGTTTCTTGAAACCAAATGAGAGGGATTGAGAGGAGTTTTGAAATAGATGTTTTGAAAACATGTTTTCAACACTCAATAAGGATCATAGCCACTTAGAATACCTACATCAAACTCATCATTTAAGAACTTCCAAGATTGTTGGAGAGATTTATTTTATTTTTGGGCATAACTTCAATACATTCCAAGAATACCTTGGAAGTATTGAGGTTATGATCATCATCTATCAAACATGTTTTTGAGGTCAAGAGCTACTATTCATAAGGATTCACTCACCCCAAACTTCATGTCATCACTTAGATGATGATGAACTAGTAAGTAAATAAAGAAAAGAAAAAGAAATGAGATAAGGAGAGATGAACATATATATAATCAAGCAAGTAGATGATAATCAATAGATGATATTCATGAAGCATGAGACTTGTAGATTGGTGTATCACTCATATGTAATGATACTAGACATGGAAGAAGCTTCCACACTCTTGAATGCTCACTAAAATGGTGGTTGGGAGTATTGAATGTTGAAGTAAATGGAAGTAATGAAGTAAAAACAAAGTTAGAAACTCACTTTTGTTTTGAAAAATCAAAGAAGAAAGCTTCTTTTCTCTCCACTCTAACCTTATCTCTACACTTTCTCTCCCAAACTTTCTCTAAACTTGCATTTGACTCTCCCAAAATGAGGAGTAATGGGGTGTTTATATAGGCCAACTTGGGGTGTTTTTGGGATTTAGAAAGTACTCCCATTGGTCCCAAACATCTGAAATCATGAAACCACGTCGTTTTGGATTTTAATTAATCAAAAATGGGACCACCAAAATATTTACAAAAACTTACTGTTCTGGAGGTGGGTGCCGCGGCGGCACTGGGCCACTGCCGCGGCGGCAGTGGGCCAGTGCCGCGGCGGCACTGCTCCTCCCTTCGTCTGGATAATGCTGTTTAGGCCCCCCGAAGTTTCGGTATTCGCGAAAAGGCCCTATTTCGTCCGAAATTCACAGAAAATGCATACGAACTCCAAATTGAGGTTGTGATATACCGTTGGAAAGGTAATGGAGTCTACTTTACATAAAAAATAGTTCGGGGATAGGTCACTTCGAAAAGTTTTGCGGTATTCGCGATAAAAGCCGATTTGATCGCCTTTTTCGCCTTTGGAAATTTATAATAAATTCGTTTTAAATCCAGAAATTATGTGCGATATACCGTTGGAAAGATATTGACCTCTAGTATCCATGAAAAATATTTGAAAATTGTTTCGGTGCCCCGATTCCAAAGTCAAATCTTGGTCAAACCGGTCAAACCTGGGATTCCCGGGAAGTTCTGGGAACCTCTGGGAGCTCCCAGGAGCCAATGTTTTCGCTCGATTTTCTTTTAGAACTTGTTTTAATACTTTTCTCATGATTTAGAATAGTTCTGGTGAATTCAGACATTTTCTGTCAAACTTGGTCAAACTCTGGTCAAACCTGGTCAAACCTTGGTCAAACCGGTCAACGAGGACTTTCGGGGAACTTCCGGGACTTCCGGGGGTCTCTGGGAGCTGACGATTTCTTCCGGTTTTATTTAAAAACTCATTTTATCACTTTTCTTACGACGTAGTATGTTTTCAGAACTTTGGGACCAAATCTGGGAGTTTTCGGACTTTCAAGGGCATTTTGGTCATTCTGAGCATTCTGAGAGATAGAGCTGACTTCCGAGAGTCCTTTTGAGTCTTTTACGATCATTGTGAACCACCAAGCTACGGGTCTCCTAAATCTGATAGCCGACAAAATGGGGTGTCTACAGCAGCACACGCAGCGTGCACGTGCTGCGCGCAATGGCAGCACTTCAGCGCTCAGGATTCCAGCAACGTACACGGACTCTGCGCACATGCAGCACACTAAACCGTACATGCTGCGCTCACAGGTAGCACTCGGTAATGCACATGCTGCGCTCACAGGTAGCACTTTAGTGCACATGATTGCATATGCTGCGTGCACTAGCAGCACATGGCCGCACGCACAGGCAGTCCACACGAGTGCTGGCCAAGCTTGCATTCGTGCATGCTCTCTCCCCAATTGCGTGCTGTAT
>CM066998.1:700000-730000 GCA_033977485.1 Hydrangea macrophylla | reverse complement strand
TATATTGAGGAAAAATGCCTCAAAGCTTAAAGTTTACAGACAGTTTTGACAAACTGAGCGGTTTGGGACAATTTGATAATAATCCAGTAAAATAAATAGTCTAGGAATACTGTATAGAATGTCCTCAAGAAAAAGGGTGTTCGATCGATCAACGCGCTTTCGATCGATCGAACATCTTCTTCTTTCGATCGATTGAACTAACTTCGATCGCTCGACAATGTCTCTGGTCCGATTGATCGAACTAACTTCGATCGATCTAACACAGGAATTATTCTGCTGCATGGAAGAGGCCTGATATCACGGTTTCATCGTGATCTCCCAACCTGGGGACTACTCAGACATCGTCTGGAGTGTCTCAGATTCGTTTTTAACGTAAAAGTCCATTAAAGTTTTGTTTGTTTGTGTTTTAATCATGCAAACTATGAAAACTAGTTGTATAAACGTATCTAACATGCAAAACTATGTATTCAACAGATTATACTACTATAAACTAAGTGCAGAATGTAAATAAACAATAAAGAGGTAACCTGGAAAGATAAACTTTGATTAAACTAGAGAAAAACCAATCCAAAAGCAATATCCAATCTCCAAGACCTACAAAAACATATAAAACCTCTATCTCTCTCTCTAAAAATTGATAAAAGTAAAGTGGGCGTCCTTCTGGACGTTTTCAATACGAATACATATAGCAGAGACCTAATGCTAGGGTTAAAATCCCGTTAACTGCTGCGTGCGCGTGTATTCTGATAAAAGCCATGTTCGGTCGATCGAACATCCTTCAATCGATTGAACTTCTGGGTCTTCGATCGCTTGAGCTTCTATCGATCGATCGAACCTTCGATCGATCGAATGGTCTTCAATCGATCGAACTCTGTATTTCAGCTTTTAATTGTCTTCATTAGAATTTAGCACTTCCTTTTATCGTTATCTTTCAATTCTTCACACAGCAACTGTAGTGTGCACAAATTACAGCTAAAACACACAACTTATCATAGATTAATCAAATTGTGTACAAACTGGCGTTGTAATTCAAATTGCAGATAAATGAAGGAATTGTAAACTAAATCAATACATTTTCTTCTTTTAGCGCAGTTGTATTTTACAAATACCCCCGCTTGTCACAACCCCCAACTAGCGATTTGCTAGTCCCTAGCAATAAAGTGAAAATAAAAACAAGCTAAACTACAACTATAAAAGAAAAACTAAAATAACTAGATCCAGATTAACTAAATTAAAATAACAAGAAAGAAAGCTACCTTACTCACTTTCGCAGGAATCACAGTTGCATTTAGCAAATGCAACAAGCCGTTAAACCCCTAGGTTTCCCTAGTGGACGAGTGTTGTCTCGTGAGGGTTTGCAGTGAATGTACCCACAAAATTCTCTGATTTTAAGCTCAAAAATATATAGAATAACTTTTAAACACTCCCTTTTCCATTCAACCATTAATTTAGCTCCACAAAACATATCATCCTCATTCAAACTATGAAAGAAATGCACATGCTCCTCATGTCACCAAGATAAAAACAACATATGCATCACATCCATATATCCGCGTGTGTGTGAAATTAATAGCTATACATCGACTTGATTTAGAGTTATTTAAACAATCATACTCTCAGAACTGGTAGTTTCAACTCAATCCTCACATAGTTATTACACTCACAAATGAACATCCCACAGAAACTTGGCTAATAATGATCGCACATGGTATGAAAGCTTTGATAGGAATGATTTTCCGGATACTAATGTTTTCATACTCGACTCTATAAAAGACGAACATTTAGAGTGTATAGTCTCATGAAAGGAATACTACTTACTAGAGGAGCGAAATACCATGGATAACTCAAATTACACGTTCATGTTTAAACTAATTTGTTGAGAATCATTAAGGCTTTGACTTTTAGGTTTTTATTTAATAGGGTAGAAATTAGAGGGGTAAGAAATTTGCACATTCCCAGCATGTGACTGTGTTCAGTAATTTCTTCACTTTATCCCAACCATCCTCTCCATACATATCACATATATATATTTATATATATATTTTTATATTCATGCAGCCCTTCTCACCACTATTCCCTCATCATACTTCAACAGTTTAATCACATTGGGTGTGCAATAGGGCATATTGAGGTCAAGGTATGAAAGTAGGGATTTAGAATTTCACAATGGATTCGACATTATTTACTAGGTGTGGGGTTAAGGACAATGTATATTCAAAGATGTTGATATAGGTAAATGGAGAAGGTAAGGAGCAAATACGATGGCTTAAATCATTTTCTCGGCTTCTTAATTTTTTACACGTCAATGTTCATTGAGTTTAGTTGGTAAATCCTAAACGTTCTCCTCTACTAAGAAGCCAAAATGAAAGAATTAGAGACTATTCAACGAATTTAATCAGCATATTTAAGAAAAAACAATTCGAATTTTAATGTGATGATTCCCTGAGAATTGAAGATTGGATTCAAAAGCTCACTAAGAGTAACTAATTTTCACTACTTCATTCTTTAAAGTACAAAAGTCGTATTAACTCTTATTTTAAGTTTTTTGCATAGCTATTAACACGTGCAAATGATTTGGATACAAGAATAATCAACATATGCATTCATCCTAGAGAACTAGAAAAACGCGTGAACTTAATTCATAAAAGGATGAGAATAAAACAGTTGTGTCATTGCTTGACAACAGGTAAATAAAAATGAATATTCAAAATTATTCTACCAATTTAATTCAAAAACTTACTTAATTGTTTGAAAATTTTGCAAAGTTGTTGAATGTGAATTTTTTTTTTTTTTTTTTTTTATAATTTACTTTAGTTGCTAATGGAAATTGTATGACATACGCAATAGATAGAATGGTCCAGATTGCTACGAACTAATGTGCACAGGTGATTATCTATCTACATCCCACCCCCAACTGAAAATTACAATGTCCTCAGCAGGCGATTTTCAAAAATAGATAGAGAGATATCACCTGATATATATCATCATAAGTATGGCAAGTGTAACAACCTGTACAGAAAGCATACAAACTCCAAGCAACAGAGATCAAAAGAATATGAAATATAGAACATGGGATCCATGCATAAAATGGAACCAATCACTGGAAATATAATAAAGTAAAAGAACAGAACAGTGATAATATGCACCAAGCAACTAAAATGAAAAATATACAAAGTATCCAACAATACAAAATATCCCAACAGTATCCAAAAAATTATCCAACAACCAACCAACACATACAAATCCAACCACAAAAACCAAAATAACTAAACATCCCAATAACCAAAAATAATCAACAACACCAATCCCCCAGAAACTAGACATCATCGGCTACGTCCGATAATATCTTAATAAAAATATCAGGAGCATCCCCACCGCCACCCTCAGCAACAGTCGGTGCTGCTGGGTCACTCATGCTCGTGGCAGCTGGAATAGATAAGGGTGTATCGGCCACAACAAGAGGAGGTGGTAGTGGAATCTCCGTAACAGGCGGTGAAGCCGATGATGTAGAAGCTGTAGGAACAAACTGGGAAGAAGGGTCGGCAGATGACGGAACGGTGGTGGATGGTGGAACTACAGGATCTGAAGTGGTAGGTGGGTCGCTAGGTGGGGTGCAGAAGCTGCATGAACTGCCTGGTCAACTCCAATCTGTATCAAGATCGACTCCAGCAGAGTCATCATCTGATCAACCTTACCCTCAAGTCTAATCCTGGCCTCTCTCTCCTCCAATAGCAACTCGTGAATAGTCGGGAGAGGCACAGAAGAAGACTCTCCCTGGGTACGAGTCTGAGATCTCTGTCTCAACCCAAATCTGGCAACCTCCTCCACGGGGTCATCCTCCTCATCCGAATCACGCTCCTCAGCCTCTGAGGGCGTCCCAAAAGCAGCACCCTCAGTGTCGGTGCCTCCTCCTCTCCGCCTCTTCTCTCTAACCTTCGCCTTGCCTTTCACTCGCCTCTTTCTCCTCTGCGCCTCGGACCAGTGGGAAGCAGTCTCGCCAAAATAGCTGTGAGACTGGGCAGTCACATCACCTTCCAATGGAATAATACCCGCATGCTCAATCACCTTATGAATGGCCCAAGCACCCTTCAGGTGCTTCTTGGCCTGAATATAGCGTGTGGGGTGCTGCATGAAATCGATGTAGAGGCGAGGCAAACAGACAGGTTGCCGTGTCCCGATCGCATATAACACCTGGGCGTACCACGCTGTAATCTTCTCCTGATAGGATGTCACCAAGAGGCAATTGCTGAGGGCTAGGTGTAGCATATGATAATTATCTGTGAGGTAGAAGTCAGGAATAAGAGCCTCGCCATCCAGCCCGGAAGAGCACCCCCAGTGATCTCTCTAATAATAATAGTCGGGGAGAGTAGCGGTGTGTCGGGGCGATGCGGACAAACACAATCAGGTACCTCGGGTACCCCAAGAGCAGCAGAGACAGTGGCCGGACTGAAAATGATCTCCCGGCCACGGAAGAATGAGCGGAGTGTGAACGGAGCAAGTGGATCCCTGATCATCGTAGCACACACCTCCCGGATCCAGGATAGATTAATAAGCTTAGGCTGGGATAGGAGTATGTACCACTGTGGCATAGCGCATAGCCGGGCTAGATACCAAGGAGTAGCCAGCCAAGCTGTCTCAAGGGGCCGCTCAAGCATGACCTTGCGCGACTAAAAATATCGAGTGAACCATACCCGGTCTTCGTCGTTTCTGAACCTGTGATAGGGTATAGTGTCGGGTATGGTTAGGTCAAATGGCTTGGCTTTGTGATACCCAGTGATAGGGTTCATTGTGTAGCCCTGAAACAAAAGAAACAAACAAAGAAACATTAAAAATAGGGAAACCAGAAAAGGAAAAGAAATTGCCACACTTCGATCGATCGAAGCATGTTCGATTGATTGAGCAAAACGCAGGTTTGATCGCTCGAGACGTGTTCGATCGATTGAAAGGATGCTGGGTTCGATCGCTCGAACCCGGTTCGATCGATCGAACACAGCGAAGTGGCAGTCTCGAGCGATGAGAACGGAAAAAGACCGAAAATAAGAAATATAACAAAACAAAGAAGAACAAGAGTGAAATAACCAATAGGGGGCAACGATGCCTCGTTTAAAATGAAAAGATCAATGAGGGGGTCTCGAAGCCTAACCTCGATAAACGCGACGAGAAGAGGATGAGGGTGATGATGATGATGATCAAAGGGCCCAGCCGCTCCTCAATTGATGTTGGCGTATATGGGGGGAGCCAAGAATTTTGTGAGCCCGCTTATGCCTTCAATCGCTCGAGGATGGGAGAAGAAGATAGACTGAAGAAGATACTGAATGATGCCTTGTTTAAAAATAGGTTTCGATCGCTCGAGATGTGTCGATCGATCGAACGCTCGATCGATTGAGCCCTGCTGAAGCGCTCGAGGTCATGATACTCTCGATCGATCGAGAAACGATCGATCGATCGAACTCTAAAATTATACAAGATCGTAGAATTGATAACTTGAACACCCGCAACTAACTAATGTTGGTCTGGACATACAGAATAGTGATAAAACAGCTCATTGGTAAGTCATGTAAGCCAACAACATCATCCTCATAATAGAAAATTGCAAATTTATATAAATCATCATAAAAGCATCCATCTGCAATATTATTACCCCTAACATGGTCTTCACAACTTTATTGAAAAATAAAAAAACTAAAATAAAGCTGAAATTAACAAAATTTGTCTAAGAATACACTCCAATTGATGAAATAAATATGAAATGACATAAAACAATTGGAGTGAAACACTATTCTTCAATCAGGAAGATTTCTTCTTCCATAACCTCCTTCTTGGCCGGAACATTAAATGTAGAGTTTGAAATTGATGATTCCCTTTCCCAAAACAAGCGGAAAGCAGCAAGGACATCATCGAGCAAGTCCAAACTCTCTAGCAAATTGATTCCACCGACAATAGGGGATCCGGATGGAGACCGGGATAACGGAGTGTAATTGTGCATCGGACCTTCTTCTTGCAGCGAAGTACCCGGGGACCTTATATATGGTCCATATCCATGAAAGAGTTGATGTGGAAGGTACAACGGTGGAAATGGTGGATTCATAGTGATATTCCTGACAAAGGGAAACAAAAAGAAATGAAGAAAATAAATTAACTAAAGCAAAAGAAAGATCAAACCAGAAGAATTTAACAAAGCAAAGCAAAAAAAAAGAAGAAAGGGAGTGTGACCCAGAGTTAACCTCACTATTGGCCTGATATCCCCAGGTGCACTAGCAGGTAGAGGGCATTGAAGCCGAAACAACAAATAGCTCAAATGGACATAAATATAGGGAACCGCTTGGATGACCAGGAAGTCGTCAACATATGTGAATACAACATTATGGCGTTCGGGCACCACATCCTCTAGGTCCTCTTCTTCCCATGGCTCCCACATTGAGTCATTTTCCCACTGTTCCATCAGGGCGTCATCAACCTCCCACACAGCATATACCTCTGGTTCTCCCTCCTCTTCAGGGAGTTCCATGTGCTCAAATGGGTTAATCTGAAGGAGCACAGGATTGTATGGGATGTATCCGTGGGTTAGGTCAATGATGTCATTGGCTCCTGGCCCTTGGTATGGAGATAAGCAGAATGCAATTACATCAGCAGTCCAAGGTGGGTTCTGATATTCTGAATCAGCCCATGACCCAATCGAGTGAACATCGTCATCTCTCATGTTGGATAGCCTGCATGAGATAGAAATGGAATAGTAGATTACGATCAAGATCACACTAAAAAACAAATAGATAAACAAAAGAACAAAACAAAATGAGAAATAGGAAAAAGAAAAAGTACAACAACATTGTTAAAAATGCACTTGAGCGTTCTAGGTGGAGGTGTAGTCGGGCTCATCTAGTTAGATGTGCTCGACCTCTGGTTGGAAATCTTCTAAGAACGGTTTTACCTTTTGGCCTTTGACCTTGAAACTTCCATCGTTCTTAGGATTAAATAACTCAACGGCCCCATGTGGAAAGACAGATTTGACTGTGAAGGGTCCTGTCCACCGAGATCGGAGTTTTCCTTGGAATAGATGAAGGCGCGAATCGTATAGTAAAACTTTCTGCCCAGGCTCAAAAGATTTTCGAAAAATTATTCTATCATGATGAGCCTTCAACCTTTCCTTGTAAAGTTTGGCATTGTCATATGCATCTCGTCGGATTTCTTGTAGTTTTGCCAACTGGAGTTTTTGGAGATGACCTCCTTCTTTAAAATTGAAATTTAATGAGCGAGTTGCCCAATATGCTTTATGCTCAATTTCAACGGGGAGATGACATGCCTTACCATACACCAGCCTATATGGGGACATTCCCATATTTGTCTTGTAAGCAGTACGGTACGCCCAAAGAGCATCAGTCATTTTATATGCCCAGTCTTTTCTGTTGAAACTAACCGTCTTTTCTAATATGTGCTTGATTTCACGGTTAGCCAACTCCGCCTGCCCATTCGTTTGTGGGTGGTAGGCTAGAGCGATCTTATGGTTCACCCCGTATTTCTTGAGTAGTGATTCCAAAGGCCTATTGCAAAAGTGTTTGCCTTGGTCACTTATTAGGGTTTTTGGGGTTCCAAAACGCGATAAGATATTTTCTTTAAGAAAGGACATTACCATTTTATGGTCATTGCGTCTCGTCGGTATTGCTTCTACCCATTTTGATATATATTCCACAGCAAGGAGTATACATTCACAGTTATTAGATTTAGGAAATGGGCCCATGAAATCGATGCCCCAATAATTGAATATTTCAATTATAATGATGGGAGTTAAGGGCATCGAATTCCTTTTCGACAGTGTACCAAGCATTTGACATTGTTGGCACGATTTACAAAAAGCATAGGCATCTTTGAACACGGTGGGCCAATAGAAACCGCTCTGCAATACTTTGTGGGCGGTCTTTTGGGAGGCAAAATGGCCACCCCAGGCTTCAGAGTGACAGGAGGCCAAAATTACCGTTATATCCTCATTCGGAACGCAGTGCCTGATGACTTGATCAGCACAGTACTTAAATAAGTAAGGGTCATCAAAAAAGAAATGGCGTGCGAACGAAAGGAACCTTTTCCTGTCCTGATTTGACCAATGGCTCGGGGTCTCGCCTGTAACAAGGTAATTTATTACATCTGCGTACCAAGGCAAATTGGAGACAACCATCAGTTGCTCGTCTGGGAATTCATCTTTTATAGGTACAGGCGCAGTGTTGTCAGTGAATGTCAACCGAGATAAATGGTCGGCGACCACATTCTCTACTCCCTTTTTATCCTTGATAGTAATATCAAATTCCTGGAGTAGGAGTATCCAGCGGATAAGCCTCTGTTTCGCATCTTTCTTAGATAGCAGGTACTTGAAGGCCGAGTGGTCTGTAAAATAGACTATTGGGGACCCTATTAGATAAGACCTGAATTTGTCTAGAGCGAATACTATTGCCAGTAACTCTTTCTCAGTAGTCGTATAGTTCATTTGAGTTTCGGTCAGTGTTCAGCTGGCATAGTAGATTACATAAGGCTTGTTGTCCTTCCTCTGTCCTAGAACTGCGCCAATGGCATAGTCACTAGCATCGCAAATTAACTCGAACGGCAAACTCCAATCGGGTGCCTGTATTATCGGTGTGGAGGTAAGGTGATCTTTTAGTGCATCAAAAGATATTTGACAGTTTTCCGACCATTCGAATGGTGCGTCTTTGACTAAGAGTTGGCACAGTGGTCGGGAGATTGCATTAAAATTTTGGATAAAGCGTCGATAGAATCCAGCATGTCCCAGAAAAGATCGGATGTCTCGGACTGTACGAGGGACAGGCAGATTCGAAATTATATCAATTTTTGCTTTATCGACTTGGATACCTTTGTCAGAGATAATGTGGCCGAGGACAATTCCCTTGGTCACCATGAAGTGACACTTTTCCCAGTTTAGTACTAAGTGTTTGTCCTCGCATCTCGCTAACACATTCTCTAGGTTTTCTAGGCAGTTATCAAAACTATGGCCAAACACTGAGAAGTCGTCCATAAAGACCTCGAGTGTTTGTTCAACCATATCACGGAATATGCTTAACAGGCACCGCTGATAGGTGGCAGGTGCATTGCATAAGCCAAAAGGCATACAACGGTAGGCGATTGTACCGAACGGATAAGTGAAAGTTGTCTTCTCCTGATCTTCAGGAGCTATTTCGATTTGGTTATAGCCACTATATCCGTCCAAGAAGCAATAAAATTTATGACCCGCCACTCTTTCGAGCATTTGATCCATGAATGGCAATGGAAAGTGGTCTTTCCGGGTCACAGTATTTAACTTTCAGTAATCAATACACATCCTCCATCCAGTGGGGATGCGTGTTGGTACTAACTCACCGTCTTTGTTTGGGATAATTGTTATACCAACCTTTTTGGGCACCACCTGAGTTGGACTAACCCAAGAGCTGTCAGAGATAGGGTATATTATCCCAATGTCTATAAGTTTTAAGACTTCTTTTTTCACTACTTCTTGCATATTAGGATTCAGACTCCTCTGCATTTGTAGTGACGGTTTAGCATCTTCCTCCAGATATATCTTATGGGTGCAAATAGATGGGCTTATACCTTTTAGGTCGGCAATAGTCCATCCCAATGCTCCCTTGTGCAGTTTAAGCATTTGAATCAACTTATCCTCTTGTTCTAGATTTAACGTGGATGAGATTATAATGGGATAAGTCTTTTCAGTTCCTAGAAAAGCATATTTGAGCTCTTTTGGAAGCTTCTTTAATTCCAAATCAGGAAACTGAAAGTTTGAAGGCATAGTTAACTTCGTTTTCGGAGGCAAGGGTTCATATGGTGTGACCCACATGCATTCATCTCTATCTTCCTCCTTAGTTTCCATCATGAGGCAGGCATGGTTTAGGGCAGTGTACAATGGGGTAGAATCGTTAGGTTGATAAGTAGCGTCGATTTGTGACACAACTACCTCCAAAGGATCTTTGTATTCTACAAGATCTGCCTCTTCCTCGATGACTATTTCGATGAAGTTAACTTCTTCTTCGTCCTCATATTCTTCGGGTCGGGGATTTGAGAAAATCTTAACATTTAAAGTCATGTTCCCGAATACGATGGTCATGATACCACTCCTTATTTTGATTGTGGCATCAATGGTGTTGAGGAATGGACGTCCAAAAATCACCGGGATTTATGAACATGGATTAGACACAGGTTCGGTGTCCAGAATCACAAAATTGGCCAGAAAGACAAATGTATCTATCTGTACCAGAATGTCTTCCAGTATTCCTCTAGGATATTTGACTGACCTGTCTGCCAATTGTAATGCAACTCGGGTGGGTTTTAGTTCACCCAACCCTAATTGTTTATATACTGAGTATGGCAGCAAGTTTATGCTAGCTCCTAAATCAAGGAGTGCGTTGTCTATCCTTTGATTCCCAATTCTGGACGAGACAGTTGGGGTGCCAGGGTCTTTGAGCTTTGGAGGCAACTCATTTTGAATGATTGCGCTTGCTTGGCAAGTGACATAAGCATGTTTTTTACACTTTGCCTCCTCTTGACCGTGCATAAGTCCTTTAGATACTTAGCGTAGGCTGGCACTTGTTTGATTGCATCAAGGAGCGGGAGGTTAATTTTAACTTGCTTGAATAACTCCAAAAACTCCTAATTCTTTGCCTCGTGTTGGGGCTTCTTGAGCCTTTGAGGGTAGGGCGCAGGGAAAGGGCATTTAGGTAATACGTCAATGACGGGCTCCTTTCTAGGCCTTCTCTCAACTTCTTCTACTTCTTTAGGGGCGTCCTTATTTAGTTCTAATGGTTTATCATTAGTGGACGACTCTTCTACTTGAGTAGATGGTTTAGTTTTAGTTGCCACTTCTTCCTCTTCATACACCACGGGAGTAGAATGAGGTATGTTTTTCCCTATGACTTTGCCGCTTCTCAGAGTCGTCACGGGTTTTGCATGTTCATGATTAGGGGGACCATTGTTGTATCCCTTAGGGTTTTGAAGTGGTTGAGCAGGAAACGTTCCACTCGACCCCTCTTGACGTGCATCCATTCTCTCTAATGTCGCGGACATTTTACTCATCATTTGAATTAGCTGTTGTGTTAAATTCGCGTTGGAGAGTGGTTCTTCCTCTTGCATTTTTTTGTGAGGTGGAACGTAAACATTTGCTTGTTGATTATTAGGGGGTTGAGCGTTGTTGTAGTTATTTGCTCTATTTTGATGGAATGGCTGGGGCTGCCTGTTGTATTGCCCTTGATATTGATTATTGTTATTGTAGGGCTGTTGTTGTTGATATTGGTTTTGAGTCCCAGCATTGTTTTTCCAATCGAACCCGGGGTGATTCCATCTATTGTTATTATTTTGTGAATTATAATTATTGTAGGAATTCCCCACCCCCCTATACCCTTGCATGGCATTCATTTCCATGGGGGGTTGTTCTTGAAAATACGGCACATTGGGACAGTATTGAGTAGCATGTCCCAGCATGTTGCATGTGCCGCATGGTTCTTCAGGCAAAAACTGCCTAGAACTCTTTCCTTTGATTCCCAATTCTTCTACTTTCTTAGCTAGTTCTTCATACTTATTCATCAGATGGTCCTCACTTTTTAGTTGATACAAACTTTTCTCTTCTACACAGGATATTTGTGATCGTGGGACATCGTTTGAATTTGACCACTCATGGGCGTGTTCAGCTAACCACTCAAAATGAGCTTCAGCTGCCTCCGTGTTTTGGCGAAGAAATGGCCCTGAACTCATGGTCTCGACCAATTTCTTAGTTTCACCATTTAATACTTCATAAAAGTAGCTGATGGTTCGCCATTTCTCGTACCCGTGATGTGGGCATGAGAGTAGCAAATCCTTGAAACGTTCCTAAGTTTGGGTGAATGTTTCATTGCTCTTTTGTTTGTAAGAATTTATTTGTCATTTAAGCTCGGTGGTCATGCGAGGTGGAAAGAATTTCTTCAGGAAAGCAGTGTTCATCGTATGCCAGGTGTAGATGGAGTTTGGCTTCAAGGTGAGTAACCACGCTTTTTCTTTATCCTTCAGAGTGAAAGGAAATAGCATTAGACGTGTTATGTCTATAGGACAATTCTGTGAGAAAGTTTTACAAACATCCTCAAAGTCCTTGACATATAGATACGCCTTCTCGCTCTCCATTCCATGAAAAGTAGGAAGGAGTTGAATCATTCCATTACGAAATTAGAATTCACCTGCATGAGGTAGAATGAGAATACAAGATGGCGTAGGCGAGTGTTCAGGTGTCATGAGATCACACAAAGGATGAAGTGAATCATCGATTGGTACAACCACATTATCACCTTTTTCACTTTGATTATCAGGCATTGAATCGATCGGTGTAACTATAGAGTTGATAGAACTAGATGAATAGGATAAATAGAACGGGTTTCCGTAAATTCCTTCAATGGAATTATCGGACATAAAGGGAAAGACCCTAAGTAGTTTTTAATCTAAAGAACGAAAGAAAAAGAAAAACAGAAAAAAGATAAGGAAAGACTGAGGTAATCTAAGCGTTAGCTTGTCGCCTTCCCCGGCAACAGCGCCAAAAACTTGACACGAGAATTTTTCTATGTGCGCTTGTGTGCTATACCCAAGTGTAGGTAATCGTGCAAGTAGTAGTCTGGTTAAGTCCAGGTCGATCCCACAGGGAAGGTGTTAAACTAATTACTTAGATTAATCTCAAACCAGAAATAAAATTCAATATTTTAAAGGAATGTAGAACACAAAGTTCCACAATTTATCAACTACTAAAGATAAAACAATTAAACTAAATTAAACTAATTACCAACTAATTAATTAAAGCAAAGATTTAAAGCGTGTTTTTCTTAATTAAAAAGGAATGTTGGGATTACACGAATCCACCGCGACCTAGCCATCTACTAGCAATTACATTGAAGCTCAATGGAGTACACTTTCTACAGTATTCCGTATTTCTCTTAGGATAAAGAATCTATAGTCCTTTCATGGCCGGGACCATATCATCACAATTAAGTTTGAAATACACAAAAGCGGTTTAAAACAATAGTTTTGACTCTCACCTACAATGGTATTAGCATTGAGGGTGGTTTGCAAAATATATTAAGGAAAATGCCTCAAAGCTTAAAGTTTACAGACTGTTTTGACAAGCTGAGCGTTTTCGGACAATTTGATAACAATCCATTAAAATAGAAAGTCTAGGAATACTGTATAGAATGTCCTCAAGAAAAAGGGTGTTCGATCGATCGACGCGCTTTCAATCGATTGAACATCTTCTTCTTTCGATCGATCGAACTAACTTCGATCGCTCGACAATGTCTCTGGTCCGATCGATCGAACTAACTTCGATCGATCGAACACAAGAATTATTCTGCTGCATGGCAGAGGCCTGAGATCACAGTTTCATCATGATCTCCCAACCTGGGGACTACTCAGACATCGTCTGGAGTGTCTCAGATTCTTTTTTAATGTAAAAGTCCGTTAAAGTTTTGTTTGTTTGTGTTTTAATCATGCAAACTATGAAAACTAGTTGTATAAATGTATCTAACATGCAAAACTATGTATTCAACAGATTATACTACTATAAACTAAGTGCAGAATGTAAATAAACAATAAAGAGGTAACCTGGAAAGATAAAATTTGATTAAACTAGAGAAAAACCAATCCAAAAGCAATATCCAATATCCAAGACCTACAAAAATATATAAAACCTCTATCTCTCTCTCTAAAAACTGATAAAAGTAAAGTGGGCGTCCTTATGGACGTTTTCAATATGAATATATATAGCAGAGACCTAATGCTAGGGTTAAAATCCCGTTAACTACTGCGTGCGTGTATATTCTGATAAAAGCCATGTTCGATCGATCGAACATCCTTCGATCAATTGAACTTCTGGGTCTTCGATCGCTTGAGCTTCTATCGATCGATCGAACCTTCGATCGATCGAATGGTCTTCAATCGATCGAACTCTGTATTTCAGCTTTTAATTGTCTTCATTAGAATTCAGCACTTCCTTTTATCGTTATCTTTTAATTCTTCACACAGCAACTGTAGTGTGCACAAATTACAGCTAAAATACACAACTTATCATAGATTAATCAAATTGTCTACAAACTGGCGTTGTAATTCAAATTGCAGATAAATGAAGGAATTGTAAACTAAATCAGTACATTTTCTTCTTTTAGCGCGGTTATATTTTACAAATACCCCCGCTTGTCAGTTGGCGCCCCCATTGTCGGGCGAAGCTATGACCCTCGTGCATCGTCATAAACGGCGCATCGACAGCGACCCCAGGTCAGGTGGGACTACCTGCTGAGTTTAAGCATATCAATAAGTGGAGGAAAAGAAACTTACAAGGATTCCCTTAGTAACGACTAGTGAACCGGGAAGAGCCCAGCTTGAAAATTTGACAGCTTCGCTGTCTGAATTATAGTCTGGAGAAGCGTCCTCAGTGGCGGACCGAGCCCAAGTCCCCAGGAAGGGGGTGCCAGAGAAGGTGAGAGCCCAGTCGTGCTCGAACCCTGTCGCACCACGAGGCACTGTCTGCGAGTCGGGTTGTTTGGGAATGCAGCCCCAATCGGGCGGTAAATTCCGTCCAAGGCTAAATACGGGCGAGAGACCGATAGCAAACAAGTACCGCGAGGGAAAGATGAAAAGGGCTTTGAAAAGAGAGTCAAAGAGTGCTTGAAATTGTCGGGAGGGAAGCAGATGGGGTCCGGCGATGCGCCTCGGTCATATGTGGAACCGCGACAGCCGGTCCGCCGATCGACTCGGGGCTTGGACCGATGCGGATTGCGGCGGCGACCCAAGTCCGGGCTGTTGTAATGCCCGTGGAGATGTCATCGTCATGATTGTGGTGGGTAACGCATGCTTTACGGCGTTATTCGGCATCTGTGTGCTCCCGGCATTGGCCTGTGGGATCCCCATTCGGCCCGTCTTGAAACACGGACCAAGGAGTCTGACATGTGTACGAGTCAACGGGCAAGTAAACCCGTAAGGCGCAAGGAAGCTGATTAGTGGGATCCCCCTAGCGGGTTGCACCGCCGACCGACCTTGATCTTCTGAGAAGGGTTCGAGTGTGAGCATGCCTGCCGGGACCCGAAAGATGGTGAACTATGCCTGAGCGGGGCAAAGCCAGAGGAAACTCTAGTGGAGGCCCGCAGCGATACTGACGTGCAAATAATTTGTCTGACTTGGGTATAGGGGCGAAAGACTAATCGAACGGTCTAGTAGCTAGTTCCCTCTGAAGTTTCCCTCAGGATAGCTGGAGCCCAGGTGCGAGTTCTATCGGGTAAAGCCAATGATTAGAGGCATCGGGGGCGCAACGCCCTCGACCTATTCTCAAACTTTAAATAGGTAGGACGACGCGGCTGCTTCATTGAGCTGTACCACGGAATCGAGAGCTCCAAGTGGGCCATTTTTGGTAAGCAGAATTGGCGATGCGGGATGAACCGAAAGCTGGGTTACGGTACCCAACTGCGCGCTGACACGACTAAAAAGTTGTGCGCTCTTGTGCAACACCCAAGTGTAGGTGGACGTGCAAGTAGTAACTGGTAAGACCAGGTCGATCCCACAGGGAAGGATGAGAATTGAATTACTTAGATTAGACTCTAAAAGAAAAGAAAATTCAATATTTTAAGAGAAGCGTAGAACACAAAGTTCTACAATTAACAACTACTAAACTTAAAAGCAACTAAATTAAATGAATTAATGATTAACTATTTAACTAAAACAAGATTTGAAAATGGTTTTTCTTAATAAAAGAAAGTGTTGGGATCACGCGAATTCACTATGACTCAACCATCTACCATGCAAATGCAATTAAGCTCAACGGAGGGCAACTTCTACAGTATCCCGTACTTCTCTAAGGATATAGAATCAATAGTCCTTTCATGACCGGGACTATATCATCACAATTAAGTTTGAAATACACAAAGGTGGTTTAATTCAATAGTTAAGACTCTCACCTACAATGGTGTTAGCATTGAGGGTGGTTTGCAAAATATATTGAAAGAAATTGCCTTAAGGCTTAACGTTTAAAGACTGTTTTGACAAACTGAGCATTTGGGGACAGTTTGATAATGAATCAGTAAAGCAGAAAGTCTTGGAATACTGTATTAGATGTTCTCAAGAATCAAAGGTCTCGATCGATCGACGCGCTTTCGATCGATCAAACTTCGTCATCTCTCGATCGATCGACATATCTTCGATCGCTCGACTATGTCTCTGGTCCGATCGATCGAACTACATTCGATCGATCGAACACAGAAATAAAAATACTGCATGGCAGAGGTTTGAAATCACGATTTCATCGCGATTTCCTAACCCCGGACTACTCAGACATGATCTGGGAAGTCTCAGATGTATTTTTAACGTAAAAGTTCATTAAAGTCATGTTTGTTTGCAAGTTTTTCATGAAAACTATAAAAATCAATGATTTTAACTTAGAGAACATGCAATACTACAATATTGACAATTATACTACGAATAAATAAGTGCAGACTGTTAACGAAACAAAACGAAATAACCTGGACCGAAGAAACTTGATTAAACTGAAAAAAATTCCAAGCTAACAATGTTGAATCTTGATTAAACTGAAAAAAATTCCAAGCTAACAATGTTGAATCTTGATTAAACCTACAAAAACACAAGGAAACTCTCTATTCTCTATGAGAACTGATGAAAAAAAAGTTGGGCGTCCTTTGAGACGTAAACAAAACGATTATATATAGCCTCGACCTAATGCTAGGGTTCAAAAACCCGTTTCTGCTGCATGCGCGTATAATCTGATAAAAGGCATGTTCGATCGATCGAACATATATCGATCGATTGAACTTTCATAAACTTCGATCGCTTGAACTACACTCGATCGATCGAAACGGCGATCGCTCGAAACTTTCTCGATCGCTCGAACCCTGTGTTTCAGCTTTGAGTTGTCTTCATCAGGACCAAGCACTTCCTTTTATCAACATTCTTCAATCTTACATACAGCAGCAGTAATCTGCACAAATAATTACTAAAACAATACCACTTATCATAGTTTAATCAATTTGTGCAAAAACTGGTATTGTAATTCAAACTGCAGATAAATAGGGGAATTGTAGACTTTTCTAGTGTATTTTCCTCTTTTAGCGCGGTTGTATTTTACAAATACCCCCGCTTGTCA
Source organism: Hydrangea macrophylla (assembly GCA_033977485.1). Taxonomy (NCBI): domain Eukaryota; kingdom Viridiplantae; phylum Streptophyta; class Magnoliopsida; order Cornales; family Hydrangeaceae; genus Hydrangea; species Hydrangea macrophylla. The sequence continues at coordinate 712,860 of CM066998.1, read as the reverse complement.
CAACCCCCAACTAGCGATTTGCTAGTCCCTAGCAATAAAGTGAAAATAAAACAAGCTTACTAATACTACACTGACTAAAATAACAAAAATAAGACTAAAGCAACTAATCTAATAAAATAAAGGAAACTTCCTAACTCACTGTCGCAGGAATCGCGGTTGCATTTAGCAAATACAACAAGCCGTTAAACCCCTAGGTTTCCCTAGTGGACGAGTGTTGTCTCGTGAGGGTTTTTTTTTTTAGTGACTAAACCCACAAAATTCTAAATTTTAGGCTCAAAAAGATATAGAAAAACTTATAAACATTCTTTCCCATTCGACTATCAATTTAGCTTCATATAACATATCAACCTCATACAAACCATGACGAAATCCACATGTTCCTCATGTCACCAAGATAAGTATACATATGCGTTACATTCATGTATCCGTGTGTGTGTGAAATCAACAGTTATGCATCTAACTTTATTTAGAATTGTTTAGACTTTTATACTCTTGGAATGTGTAGTTTCAACTCGATTCTCACATGGGTTTGTACTCCAAAATGAACATCTCACAGAAACTTGTTTAGAAATGATCGCTCATGGTGTGAAAACTTCAATATAAATGATGTTCCGGCTACTAGTGTTTCACACCGAACTCGATATAGGACGAACATTTAGAGTAATATAGTCTCATGGAAGGAATACTACTTACTAGAGGAGTGAAATACCGTGGATAACTCAACTTACACTTTCATATTCAAACTACGTCGTCAAGAATCATTAAGGCTTAGACAATTTAGCTTTTATTTAGTGAGATAAAGATAAGAGGGGTAAGAAATTGCACATCCTTAACATGTGATGGAGACTAGTTTATTTCTTCTTCATTCCAACCATCCTTTTTTTATCCAAATATTCAACATCTCCTTGCATATTTTCTTTTTATACAATCACTTCCACAACTGTTCCCTTCTCGTCACATACCTCAATAATTTTTAGTCACATTAGATGTGCAATCAGGTTATAACGGTTAAAGTATAAGATGAGGTTTTTAGACTTGCTTATTGGCAATATTCAATCAATGTGGGTTAGAAGGTTCTTGGATGTTGATATATGTATAAACAAAATGAATAACGATGGCTTACATCATTTTCTTAACTTCTTAGTTTTAGCACTTTAATGTTCATTGAGTTTTAATTGGTAAATCCTGAACGTTCTCCTCTAATAAACAGCCTAAATGAAGAATTTTGAGACTATTCAACGAATTTCAAGAATATTCAAGAAAAAATAATTCGAATTAATGTGACAATTCCCTCAGAATTGAAGATTAGGTTCAAAAGCTCACTAAGGGTTGTTAGTTTCCACTAATTATTCCTTGAAGCATAAAAGTCATATTAACTCTATTTTCAGTTTTCTGCACAACTCTTAACATGTGCAAAGGATTTGGATACTAGAATGGTTAACAATTGCACTCCTCTTAGTGAAGCTAGAAAAAAACGTGTGAACTTAAGTCATAATGGGATGAGATGAATATGAATATGTCATTGCTTGATAACAGCTAAATAGGAGAGAAAATCCAAAATTTTTCTACCAATTTAGTTCCAAAACTTGGTTAATTATTTGAAAATTTGCAATTTATTATTATTTTTATTATTTTTAATGGAGATTTACAATAGATGGAGTGATACAGATTGCTAAGTATAGATATACACATGTGATGATCTATCTACATCCTACCCCCCACTGAAAATTACAATGACATCAGAAGTTGATTTTCAAATAGATAGATAGAGTGATATCACCTGATAAAGCAACGCAATGACTGCAAGCGTAACAATCTGTAAAGAAATATACAATCTCCAAGCAACCAAGATCAAACGAAAGATATACAAACGTAAATTAAGCATATGATCTATAAATAATAACAAAAACATCACTGGAAAGATAAGATAATGAGAATGACAGAGCAGTGATAATAAAATGCACACCAACCAAACCAACCAACAAAAACAAATTCCCACAACGATTACCACAATGCTAAAATCCAGAAGACAAAAGAAGAGCAGAGAGATATAAATAAGAAAAAGAAAATACAACAAAAATCTCCAAACACTCTCAAAATCAAGACCAACACATCCTCCGCAACATCTGATAATATCTCGATCGGTGCATCGGGGGTATCCTCAACTCCACCCTCAGCAACAGTACTAGCCGTCGCCGGGTCACTCTCAGTCATGACTGGAGGTGGTGGAAGTGGAGGCTCCGCAGAAAATGGTGCTGCTGAGGAAGATGGTGCAGCAGGATCAGCAGGTGGCAGTGGGGGATCAGCTGCGGATGGATCGACAGTAGTATGTACAGTAGGGGGAGTAGTGGTAGGTGGGACAGTGGTAGGAGGAGTAGCGTGAGGTGGAGGTGTATGCAAAGACTGATCAACCCCTAACTGAATCAGAATAGCCTCTAGCAACGTCGTCATGTGGTTCACTCGGCCCTCGAGTCTGATTCGAGCCTCCCTATCCTCCAGTAATAACTCATGAACAGTCGGGAGAGGCACGGAAGACGAAGACTCTCCCTGGGCCTGAGTTTGAGCCTGAGATCGCTGTCTCAGCTCAAACTGTGCAACCTCTACCAGAGGATCGACCTCATCATCGGAATCAAGCTCCTCCGCCTTTGTCGGCGTCCCTGAAGCTGCACCCTCTGTATCGGTGTCATCAGCTCTCCTCCTCTTCTCTCCAACTTTCGCTTTCCCCTTACCCTTCCTTTTCCTCCTCTGAGCGTCTGAACGGCGAGAAGCTGTCTCGCCAAATCGACTACGAGCCTGAGAGGTCGCATCATCAGGTAAGGGAAGGAGGCCAGCCTGCTCGATCACCCTGTGAATGGCCCAAGCACCTTTCAGGTGCTTCTGGGTAGCAATGTAGCGAGTGGGGTGCCTCATAAAGTCAATATATAGGCGAGGCAAACAGACTGGTAACCCCGTCCCGATGGCAAATAAAACATGAGCATACCAGGCAGCAATCTTCTCCCGGTAGGAGGTCACCAACAGACAGTTGCTCAAAGCAAGGTGGAGCATATGATAATTATCAGTCAAATAAACATCAGCAATAAGGGTCGTACCATCCCAGCTAGGTAATGCACCCCCGGTAAGCTCACGGATAACAGCAGTCGATGAGAACGCTGGTGTGCCAGCACGGTGCGGGCATACACAATCGGGCACCTCCGGGACCCCTAGAGCAGCTGAGACGGTAGCAGGACTGAACACTATCTCCCGACCACGGAAGTATGATCGTAGTGTGAACGCGGCATCGGGATCTCTAATCATCGTCGCGCAAGCCGCGCAAATCCACGAAAGATTCACTCTCTTCGCCTGAGAGAGCAAATCGTACCAATGTGGCATGGCTCAGAGGCGGGTGAGATACCAGGGAGTAGCGAGCCATGCCGTCTCAAGTGGTCGCTCTATCATGACCTTCCTGGACTGGAAGTAGCGTGTGAACCACTGGCGGTCGGGAGTATTCCTGAAGCCATGATGTGGGACCGGGTCAGGAATGGCGAGGTCAAAAGGCTTCTCCCTGTGATACCCTGTAACAGGGTTCATTGTGAAGATCCTGAAATGGAAAAGAAGAGAAAACGACAATTAAAAACAGGGAACTAAAAAGAAAAAAAAGAAAACTGCCACTGTCCTAGTTCGAGCGATCGAGCGTGTCTCGATCGATCGAATATGGGTCACGCTCGATCGCTTGGGACCAGCTCGATCGATCGAGCACAGTGGTGCGGCAGCAACGAAAAAACACGAACAGAAAATAACACAAAACAACAAAAAAAACAAGATCAGGACTAACAAGAGAATGGTCAAACGACCAATGGGGGGCACCCCCCATTAAGATTTGAATGAAAATGGAAAGAGGGGGAGCTCGTGGCCTTACCTCGGAAGGTGTGTGCAGAGGGGGTGAGGGTGATGAAAAGGATGATTCAGGGAGGAGGGGTGGGACCCGGAGCCTTCAAAAATGGTGTGTTCAGTGATGAGAATCGCCCCAAATCCCGCTGTCGCTGATCGCTCGAGAGAGAGAGGGAGATGAAGAGAACTGATGAAGTGTACGCTGGAAGCCTCGTTTTAATACCAATCTCGATCGATCGAGATAGATCGATCGATCGAACGTTAAATCGATTGAGGTATCTTCAAGCGCTCGAATATCTGATAAGGTCGATCGATCGAGATGAGTTTGATCGATCGAACACCCAAATTTTGTAATAACCCTGAATTAAGAAATTTAGCACCCCCAACAAGCCAACAATGTTCTGGACAACCAGAATAAATGAAAAACAATGCATTTGACAGAACATGTAAGCCAAAACTCATCCTCATAATTGAAAATTGCTATTTGATATAAATAAATCAATTTAATAGCATCCATATTACAACAATATTCTCCCAAATGGTGTTTAAAACCTTATTTAACTAGAGAAAACCAAAAATAAAACTAAAAACCAATAAAATTCTGTCAAGGATTGCACTCCAATTGATAAACGAAAGCTGAAATGAATGGAAACAACTGAAATGCGGCACTATTCTTCGAGCATGAAGGTTTCCTCTTCCACAATCGCTTCAGGATCCGCCGAATTTTCAAAAGTGGAGTTCAAACTTGATGATTCCCTTTCCCAGAACAATCGGAAAGCAGCAAGGATATCATCGAGCAAGTCTGGCGTCTCAAAAGAATTGAAATCCCCTGCAAGAGGTGATCCGGATGGAGATACGGATAAGGGAGTGTAGTTGCGCAACGGACTGTCCTCTTGCGGCGGAGTGTGTGGGGGCCTTATGTTGGGCCCAAAACCATGAACCAGTTGATGTGGAAGGAATACCGGAATACCATTGAGAAACATAGTGACAATCCTGGACAAGGAAGAAGACAAAAGATAAAACAAACTGATATTAAGATAACGGAACACAAGAAACACTGATTAAACAAGAATAGAAAACAAGGAACAGAAACAAAATACAAAGAAATGTGACTATGTTCCAACCTCACTATTGGCATAGAATCCCAAAATGCACTAGATGGTAAGGGGCATTGGAGCCTGAATAGCAGAAAGCTCAGGTGCACATAGCGGTATGGGACCAACTCGGGAACGAGGAAGTCATCAACAAAAACAAAGACAGCATTGTGGCATTCTGGGATGACATCCTGGAGGTCATGATCTTTCCATGGCTCCCATATATCATCATTTTCCCATTGTGCCATGAGTGCATCATCCACCATTCTTCCCATGTACAGGTCTTCTTCCTCATCCACATGATCGTCATCCTGAAATCCCATATTTTTATATGGATTGATGTCAAGGAGGGCCGGTGGGTATGGAATGTACCCTTGAGCAGCATCAACGAGGGAGTGAGCTTTAGGATCTTGATGAAGCAAGGGGCAGGGTGTGAGTTCACCCTCAGTCCAGGTGCCACAACGACATTCTGAATCAGCCCATGAACCGATAGAATGAACATCATCACCTCGCATCTATGCACCTGCAATAGAGTGGTTTAAGGTATAACGGATTAGAACAAGATCACAAACACAAAAGAACAAACAAAGACTTAAAAACAAAAGAAAGAACTAAAATGCAGGGAAAGATAAGGAATACAACAACAATATGGAGCTCCACTTTAGAATTTAAGTGGGAGAGTAGTTGGGCTCATCCAGCTGGATGTGCTCAACTTCAGTTTGGAAGTTCTCCAAGAACGGTTTCAACCTCTGGCCATTGACCTTGAAAAAATCATCGTTCTTTGGATTGACGAGCTCAACCGCCCCGTGTGGAAAGACAATTTTTACAATGAACGGGCCTGTCCAACGGGAACGGAGCTTTCCTGGGAAAAGGTGGAGGCGAGAGTCATACAGCAAAACTTTCTGCCCCGGCTCAAATGATTTACGAAAGATTGTACGATCGTGGCGAGCCTTCAACCTCTCCTTATGCAACTTTGCAGAGTCATACGCATCTCGTCGTATTTCCTCTAGTTCTGTAAGTTGGAGCTTGCGTAACTGACCTCCCTCTTGGATATCAAAGTTCAATGAGCGTGTCGCCCAGTAAGCTTTATGTTCAATTTCAAGAGGAAGGTGGCAAGCTTTCCCGTAAACCAATCTATACGGGGACATACCTAGATTCGTCTTGTAGGCAGTACGGTATGCCCATAAAGCGTCGGTTAGCTTGTATGCCCAGTCTTTTCGGTTGGAGCTAACCGTCTTTTTGAGAATATGCTTGATTTCTCGGTTAGCCAATTCTGCTTGCCCGTTAGACTGTGGATGATAGGCAAGAGCAATTTTATGGTGGACTCCGTATTTCTTGAGAAGTGACTCCAAAGGCCTATTGCAGAAATGCTTGCCTTGGTCACTTAGTAAAGCTTTCGGAGTTCCAAAATGAGACAAGATATGCTCTCTTAGAAAGGACATGACCGTTCTGTGGTCATTGAGTCTCGTTGGTATTGCTTTAACCCATTTTGACACATACTCGACAGCAAGGAGTATGTATTCACAGTTATTAGACTTGGGAAATGGGCCCATAAAATCTATGCCCCAACAATCAAATATCTCAATTGTGATGATAGGGGTTAAAGGCATAGAATTCCTTTTAGAAATAGTTCCAAGCTTTTGACAGCGTTGGCATGTCTTGCAAAAGGAATATGCATCTTTGAAAACTGTGGGCTAGTAAAAACCGCTTTGTAGAACTTTTTGCGCGGTCTTCTGTGACGCGAAGTGGCCACCGCATGCCTCAGAATGGCATGATGCTATAATTACAGTTATATCCTCATTGGGAACGCAGCGCCTGATAACCTGATCAGCACAGTACTTGAAAAGATATGGGTCATCAAAGAAGAAATGGCGCGCGAACGAGAGGAACCGTTTTCTGTCTTGGTTTGACCAATGATTCGGTGTTCCTCCCGTGACAAGGTAGTTTACAATATCAGCATACCAAGGCAGACTACTTACTGCCAGTAGCTGTTCGTCCGGGAACTCATCCTTAATGGATTGGGATTCAGTATTGTCGACAAAAGTCAACCGTGACAAATGGTCCGCAACCACATTCTCTACTCCTTTCTTGTCTTTGATTGTTAGATCAAACTCTTGGAGTAAGAGTATCCACCGAATGAGCGGTTGTTTAGCATCTTTCTTGGACAACAGATACTTGAGGGCCGAATGATATGTAAAACAGACGATTGGTGACCCTATCAGATAAGACCTAAACTTATCCAAGGCGAATACTACAGCCAGCAGCTCCTTTTCAGTAGTTGTATAATTCATTTGAGCTTCATTCAAAGTTTGGCTAGCATAGTATATCACATATGGCTTCTTGTCCTTTCTCTGGCCCAAGACCGCACCAATGGCGTAATCACTAGCATCGCACATTAATTCGAAAGGCAGACTCCAATCAGGTGCCTGTATTATAGGTGCGGAGGTGAGAAGCTCTTTTAGCTCCTCGAAGGACTTTTGGCAACTTTCTGACCACTCGAATGGTGCATCTTTGACAAGAAGTTGACAAAGAGGTCAAGAGATTGCACTAAAGTTCTGGATAAACTGACGATAAAATCCTGCATGTCCCAAAAATGAACAGATGTCTCTCACTATACGGGGGACAGGTAGATTTGAGATTATGTCGATTTTTGCCTTATCCACTTGGATTCCTTCGTCGGAGATTATATGGCCGAGGACTATTTCCTTGGTCACCATAAAGTGACACTTTTCCCAATTCAAAACTAGGTGTTTGTCCTCACATCACATTAATACCTGCTCGAGATTGCTAAGGCAATCTTCAAAGCTATGGCCAAACACTGAAAAATCATCCATGAAGACTTCAAGGATGTTTTCGACCATGTCACTAAATATGCTTAGCATGCACCGCTGAAAGGTAGCCGGTGCATTACATAAGCCAAACGGCATTTGACGGTAGGCAAATGTACCAATTGGACAAGTGAATGTGGTTTTCTCCTAATCTTCAGGAGCAATTTCAATTTGATTATATCCACTATATCCATCCAAAAAGCAGTAATACTTGTGACCTGCCACACGTTCTAGCATTTGATCCATGAATGGCAACGGAAAATGGTCCTTTCGGGTCACAGTATTCAACTTTTTGTAGTCAATACACATCCTCCATCCAGTGGGGATACGTGTTGGTACCAATTCACCATCTTTGTTTGGGATGACCATTATGCCTACTTTCTTTGGAACCACTTGGGTTGGACTAACCCAAGGACTATCAGATATCGGATAAATCATCCCAACATCAAGTAGTTTGAGCACTTGCTTTTTAACTACTTCTTGCATGTTGGGATTCAGACGCCTTTGCATTTGCCTTGAAGGTCTAGCGTCTTCCTCCAGATATATCTTATGCGTGCATATGGATGGGCTTATGCCTTTGAGGTCAGCAATCGTCCATCCCATAGCATCCTTATGCTTGGTTAGCATTTGCACTAGCTTACCTTCCTGTTCATGAGTTAAAGCAGATGAGATGATCACAGGATAAGTTTTTCCAGTCCCTAGGAATGCGTATTTTAGCTCTTTGGGTAGCTCCTTTAATTCTAACTCCGGAAACTGAAAACTAGACGGCATTGCCAGCTTGGTTTTAGGAGGCAATTGTTCATATGGCATTACCCACATGCATTCTGCTCTATCCTCCTCTATCGTATCCATCATAAGACATGTCTGGTTTAGGTCGGCATCCAATGGAGTTGACTCCGCAGGCTGATAGATATCGCCAAATTGAGTCATCACAACTTCCAACGGGTCTTTGTAGTCGACCAAGTCAACTTCATCTTCAATGACCGTGTCTATGGAATGAATTTCTTCCTCATCATCGTATTCTTCAGGTCAGGGATTAGAAAAAATTTTGACATTCAATGTCATGTTCCCGAATACGATAGTCATGATACCACTTCGAATCTTGATTGTGGCATCAATAGTGTTGAGGAATGGACGTCCAAAGATAACCGGGATATGTGCACCAGGATTTGACACAGGTTCTGTGTCCAATACCACAAAATCAACCGGAAAGATAAAAGAGTCTATTTGGACAAGGACGTCCTCTAACACCCCTCTAGGGTACTTCACAGATCTGTCTGCCAATTGCAAAGCGACTCGGGTGGGTTTGAGTTCACCCAACCCTAGCTGTTTATAGACTGAATATGGCAGCAGGTTCACGCTTGCTCCTAGATCGAGGAGTGCATTATCTATCCTTTGATTCCCAATTCTACATGAGACAGTAGGTGTACCGGGGTCTTTGAGTTTTGGAGGCAACTCATTTTGAATGATCGCACTTGCTTGGCATGCGACATAAGCGTGTTTCTTCACGCTTTGCCTCCTCTTGACCGTGCATAGATCTTTGAGATACTTAGCATAGGCCGGCACTTGCTTGATAGCATCTAGGAGTGGAAGGTTAATTTTGACTTGTTTAAACAATTCCAGAAACTCCTGATTCTTTGTCTCATTCTTGGGTTTCTTCAATCGTTGAGGATAAGGTGCAGGAAAAGGGCATTTTGGTGGTTCATCCTTCACAGACTCCTTTCCAGGCCTTCGCTCAACTTCTTCCTCTACTCTAGGAGCTTCAATGTTTGCCTTTATTGCCTCGTCGTTAGTAGACGGCTCCTCCTCTTGAGTAGATGGTTGCTCAAGCTCATTATCCACCACTTCCTCCTATTTGTACACTTCGGGTGTAGACAGAGGCATGCTTTTCTCAATGATTTTTCCACTTCTCAGTGTAGTCATGGCTTTACCATGTTCCTGATTGTTAAGACCATTGTTATGTCCTTTGGGGTTCGGAAGTGGTTGGGCAGGGAATGTTCCTCCTGAACCCTCTTGCCGTGCATCTATCCTTTCTAACGTGGCAGACATTCTACTCATCATCTGTATGAGTTGCTACGTTAGATTGGCATTAGCAAGTGGCTCTTCTTCTTGTACCTTCTTGTGTGGTGGCACATAGGCATTGGTCGGTGGTGCATTGGAGGGTTGAGCTTGGTTGTAGTTATTGGTTCTGTTTTGATTGTATTGATGGGACGGCCTATTGTTTTGCCCTTGATATTGATTGTTGTTGTAGGGCTGCTGTTGATATTGATTTTGGATCCCAGCATTATTTCTCCAATCAAAACCGGGGTGATTCCATCTATTATTACTTTGAAAGTTATTGTTGGAATTCCCCGCCCCTCGAAAACCTTGCATAGCATTCATCTCCATCGGGGTCTGCTCTTGAAAATACGGCACATTGGGACAATATTGAGTTGTATGTCCCAACATGTTGCATGTGCCGCATGGTTCCTCAGGCATAACTTGCCTAGAGCTCTCTCCTTTCATGCTTAACTCCTCTACCTTCTTTGCTAGTTCTGCATATTTAGTCATGAGGTGATCTTCACTAGTTAGTTGGTATAGGCTTTTCTCTTCTACACAGGATATCTGTGAGCGTGAGACATTGTCAGAATTTGACCATTCATGAGCGTATTCGGCTAACCATTCGAAATGGGCTTCAACCTCTTCGGTGTTTTTACGAAAAAATGGTCCAGAACTCATAGTTTCTACCAACTTCTTCGTTTCACCATTCAATCCTTGATAAAAGAAGCTGATAGTCCGCCATTTCTCAAACCCATGGTGTGGGCACGAGAGAAGCAAATCTTTGAAACGCTCCCATACTTGTGTGAAGGTTTCATTGCTCTTTGTTTATAGGAATTGATTTGACGTTGAAGGTCTATGGTCATGCGAGTAGGATAGAATTTCTTTAGAAACGCGGTGCTCATCGCATGCCAGGTGAAAATTGAATTAGGTTTGAGGGAGTGGAGCCACGCCTTCGCTTTATCTTTCAAAGTGAAGGGGAATAACATTAGATGCATCACCTCCCTAGGACAATTTTGCGAGAATGTTTTGCAAACATCCTCGAAATCAGTGACATGTAAGTACGCCTTCTCACTTTCCATCCCATGAAAGGTGGGAAGCAGTTGGATCATCCCATTGCGAAACTGAAATTCGCCATTATGCGGTGGGATTTGAATGCAAGAGGGCGTAGGTGCGTATTCTGGTTGCATGAGATCGCAAAGAGGACGTAGTGCCTCATCAATTGGTACCACAACATTGTCACCATGTTCACTCTGATTATCATCCATTGATTCAGTTGGAGTAGCTATCGGGTTAATGGAACTATCAGAGTCAGAACGGTAGAAAGGATTTCCAAAAACTCCTTCAATAGAATTATTGGACATGAACTAGGAGAGTCCTCAAGGTGAGTGTTTACCAATAGAACTGAAAAGAAGAGAAAATAAAAACAGAAAGAGATGAAGAGAGACTGAGGTAATCTAAGGAATTGATCGTTGCCTTCCCCCGGCAACGGCGCCAAAAACTTGACACGACTAAAAAGTTGTGCGCTCTTGTGCAACACCCAAGTGTAGGTGGACGTGCAAGTAGTAACTGGTAAGACCAGGTCGATCCCACAGGGAAGGATGAGAATTGAATTGCTTAGATTAGACTCTAAAAGAAAAGAAAATTCAATATTTTAAGAGAAGCGTAGAACACAAAGTTCTACAATTAACAACTACTAAACTTAAAAGAAACTAAATTAAATGAACTAATGATTAACTATTTAACTAAAACAAGATTTGAAAATGATTTTTCTTAATAAAAGAAAGTATTGGGATCACGCGAATTCACTATGACTCAACCATCTACCATGCAAATGCAATTAAGCTCAACGGAGGGCAACTTCTACAGTATCCCGTACTTCTCTAAGGATATAGAATCAATAGTCCTTTCATGATCGGGACTATATCATCACAATTAAGTTTGAAATACACAAAGGTGGTTTAATTCAATAGTTAAGACTCTCACCTACAATGGTGTTAGCATTGAGGGTGGTTTGCAAAATATATTGAAAGAAATTGCCTTAAGGCTTAACGTTTAAAGACTGTTTTGACAAACTGAGCATTTGGGGACATTTGATAACGAATCAGTAAAGCAGAAAGTCTTGGAATACTGTATTAAATGTCCTCAAGAATCAGAGGTCTCGATCGATCGACGCGCTTTCGATCGATCAAACTTCGTCATCTCTCGATCCATCGACATATCTTCGATCGCTCGACTATGTCTCTGGTCCGATCGATCGAACTACATTCGATCGATCGAACACAGAAATAAAAATACTGCATGGCAGAGGTTTGAAATCACGGTTTCATCGCGATTTCCCAACCCCGGACTACTCAGACATGATCTGGGAAGTCTCAGATGTATTTTTAACGTAAAAGTTCATTAAAGTCATGTTTGTTTGCAAGTTTTTCATGAAAACTATAAAAATCAATGATTTTAACTTAGGGAACATGCAATACTACAATATTGACAATTATACTACGAATAAATAAGTGCAGACTGTTAACGAAACAAAACGAAATAACCTGGACCGAAGAAACTTGATTAAACTGAAAAAAATTCCAAGCTAACAATGTTGAATCTTGATTAAACCTACAAAAACACAAGGAAACTCTCTATTCTCTATGAGAACTGATGAAAACAAAGTTGGGCGTCCTTTGAGACGTAAACAAAACGATTATATATAGCCTCGACCTAATGCTAGGGTTCAAAAACCCGTTTCTGCTGCATGCGCATATAATCTGATAAAAGGCATGTTCGATCGATCGAACATATATCGATCGATTGAACTTTCATTTACTTCGATCGCTTGAACTACACTCGATCGATCGAAACGGCGATCGCTCAAAACTTTCTCGATCGCTCGAACCCTGTGTTTCAACTTTGAGTTGTCTTCATCAGGACCAAGCACTTCCTTTTATCAACATTCTTCAATCTTACATACAGCAGCAGTAATCTGCACAAATAATTACTAAAACAATACCACTTATCATAGTTTAATCAATTTGTGTAA
>CM066998.1:682500-687500 GCA_033977485.1 Hydrangea macrophylla | reverse complement strand
CAAAAGCATAAAGAAACATAACTAATTAAGCAGATAAACTAAAGTTGTTGAAAATACGTGAATCCACATTGATCCTAACCATCTACCATGCATATTCATTAACACTCGATGGAGTACATCCCTTTTCAGTATTCCGTATTTTTCTAAAGATAAAGAATCAATAGCCCTTTCATGACTGGGACTACATCATCACAGTTGATTTAAAATACTTGGAAGACGGTTTAAAACAATGGTTATTACTTGCACTCTAAATGGTGTTAGCATTCAAAGTGGTTTTCAAAAGTCATTGAAGAAAATAGCCTTAAGGCTTTAAGTTCTAAAAACTGTTGTGACAAACTGAGCTTATAGGGACAATTTGATGAAAGATTTCTAAAACAGAAAGTCATGGAATACTTAAAAGAATCATCTCAGGAATTAGCAAGTTCGATCGATCGAAGCGCTCTCGATCGATCGGACAGCATCAGCCTTCAATCGATCGAAATATCTTCGATCGCTAGACTATGGCTCTGGTTCGATCGATCGAAATATCTTTGATCGATCGAGCCCAGATTTTCTATATCATACATGGAAGAGGCTAAAAATAAATATTTCATCACATATTTCCAACGTCTAAACTACGGAAACATAAATAAACCAGTGCAGAAACAGAAAAACATTACAATCATAACTACTAGAATCATAAATAATCAAATAAAGAAAAGAGAAAGCAAAACCTGGAATAATCTGATTATAACTTGTAATAAACTTGAAATAAAGTTGAATCTTCAGTAATCTTGAGTAAAACAATGGAAAAGATGAAGAATAACATGAATCTAACCTAATCTACACCTAATCGAACCCTAAAACTACCCTAAAATTGCTGTTTTCTGCGTTCTGGAGCGTCCTCCCTTCGTCTAGCGTCAAAACGACTTATATATAGGGTTCCCGCAGAGTTTACGCAACTTTTGGGTGAATACGAGGTTCGATCGATCGAGCTTAGTTCGATCGATCGAATGTTCGATCGATTGAACGCTCCTCAATCGATTGAACTCTCTGATTTTGACAGCACTGCGCACCGATGGGAGAATGGCCATAACCTTTTACTCGGACCTCGGATTGACCTCCCGTTTGCGGCCACACGACCATAACTCAAAGATCTACATTTTGTATCTCTGGGAAAATATTCCAAATCTGCATTCTTCATTTTCAAAATTGGCGTTTTCTCAGCTGCTTCTATTGTTCTCTTCACCAGAATCACTTTTCTTTAGCTTTACTTTATTGATTTGCATTCTAATACCTATAAAACAACGCATAAACATATGTTTTAGCATTAACACAATAAAAAGAACATTATTATTAGAATGCACCTAACTATAGGGACTTTGGGGATAAAAGTATGCATAAAAGACCATGTAATATGCTATAAATATGCACTTTTAACCTCGAATCACACCCCCCCCCCCCCCAACTAGCTCGTTGCTAGTCCCTAGCAATGAAGCGAACTACAGCAATGTTTATTTAAACTCTAGAAATTGAAAACAAAATAAAGTAAAAATCCTAACTCCCTTTCGCAGGAATCGCGATTGCATTTAGCGTATGCAACAAGCCTTTAAACCCCTAGGTTCCCCCTAGTGGACGAGTGTTGTCTCGTGAGGATTTACAGTGATACCCACAAAATTCATATTTATGGTAATGGTTCTCATTTAAATGTTTTCAAGGAATTTTTTCCTCTCATTTAGCAATATAGTTAAGCTCAACAATCTCATGAAACTCTCTAGTATGCCATAGCCATGCAACACACATTACAGTTAATCTATTATCAAAGTCATTAGAATATTCCATACCTATTAATCTTCAAGTGCGTGTGTGAATGGACAACCAAAATACAAAACTTCAATTTCAAAGCTCACATAATCTAAGATGCTATCAAGACGTTCATTTTGACTCAACTCTCACCGGGATTACACTCTCAAGATGAAATCACTCCGAATTGGGTGTAATAATTATCACTCATGACATGGAAGCTATAAAGAGTAAATGTAAATGGAATCTAATGCTTCTCATATCTAAATAGAAAAACGGAAATTTTATAGTGAACAAAGTCTCATATAAGGATACTTTTCACTAGAAGAGCGAGATACCATGGAGAACTCTCTCATTATCTAAACTTCTAATCCAATTTACTTAAAATCATCAGGACTTTGAAAAAAAAGTGTTTGATTAAGAAGAAAGAGGCTCGTAATATTCAATTGGTTCAAAGGATATGATTGGAATGTCTACTACAATTTTTCAAACTTCCCAACATCTCCAATCTCTCTCTTATTCTTCTCTTTTTTTTTCTTTTCTTTTTCCCACACTCTTCTTTTTATTATTATTTTATTTCTTTTGAAACAACCATTGGCATTTTTTTTCCTTTTCTTTTCATGCTTTTTTTTTCCTTTTGTTTTTTTTTTCTTTTCATCATTTTTTATTCTTTGCCAACTTTCCCTTATTCACACAACCAAACTTCTTGTCACGTCAACACATCCCAATCATACCTAAATAAAGAACTGAGGCTTGAACTCCAAATTTGGAGTTAGGTATAGACTTTAGGATTGTGAAGACAAGGCAAATATGGTAAGGCTCAAAGAGTGAAATAAAGGAATATCATAGAGGTAGGTCAAAGTAGTAATATGCGTGTATGTTCAAAAGATGGCCTAAATCACCTTCTAAGTTCATAGGATTATTCATTTTAGTAAATTCAAGAGCCCTAACGTTGGTAAATCATGAACGTTCTCTTCTAGTGATCAGTCAAAATGAAGAAAATTGAGACTTACAACGAATGAATACGCTTTTCAAAAAGTAAGAGTAATTTTATAAAAACCCTCAAAAACAAAAGAATGGCTCAAAAGCTCACTTGGGTTATTAGTCTCCACTACAGTCTCTCAAGATACCTAAGTTATGCTTACTCATCCATTTTAGCCAAGTACAAGGTTGTCAAAATGTTCTCAAAGTTATTTGAAGATTAAAAAGCATAAAACATACTATAACTAAGATAGTAAAGAAACTATCATAGTGTATCACATACTACTAACATACAGTAAATAACACTAATGCATCATAACTGACTACATTAACTATGAGAGAAATACAAAAACCATTTAATTATATTTAAAAATATATTTTAAAAATTTTAAAAATTTTACAATTTTTAATTTACTGAGTTACATGTTGCTAAGTAGGTGTATTGACATTAAAGTATAAAAAGAATGAAACGAGGCATGCAATGACTCACTCCTCCCAACTAAAACTAAACATTGTCCTCAATGTTCTAAACTAAGCACATGGATATGTAAAGTAAAGCGAGAGAAGGAAGGATGTTACCTCGAGAAGTTAATATCCAGATTTTTTTTTTTCAAGTTACCTGCAAAATCATTAGTAGCAACAAGGAAAAAAAATAGAAAATACAATACAATTACTCAGTAAATAGATTCGGTTTATCAAGATTTTTATCATAAATTGATAACCGAAATTTTTGAGGATCTTCCCAATGAAATAATTTTACAGTGAGAAGAGTGCACGGATCCTCATAAAACTGCAACTCCCCCCAACTAATGTCAGGCTCAAGGTCAGAGGAGATGATGCAAAACCTATGACCTCTAAATTTATTGGGCATAGTTATAAGAGGAATACCACACTTTTTAGGAATTATACTCAAGGAAAGATCTTTAGTGTTGGTATTTTCTATAACAGCCTCTATTTTTTTATTATCAAAAACAGGCGGAGGGCATGGTTCAATAAAAGGGGTAGAGTCTAATTGATGTTCTAATTTAGCTTCATTACCCTCCTCTTGTATTAGAACAGAATCTATAGAGATATGATCATATGAATTGTATTTCTGTTCTATGTAAATAGTTTTGGACTGGACTTGGATAAAGCTATCTATTTGGGCCTCAATGTCAGTATTACTCAAGAAGGTCAAGCAGTCTAGCAAATTACTAGCTTCTTGTTGAAGTTTAAGATCATCTAATGTGGGCCAAATAGTTTCTAAGTCCTCTCTCAAAGAATTTTGAAAGTTAAAATTTTGTGAAAAACATGCTCTAGAATCTTTACCATCCTCTTCCACAACACATTCATTTTGTTCAATATTGGGGTACACATAACTTTCAAGCTCAGGATGAGAGCTTTGATTAATAGAGAGGATAGGTGATGGGCATCCTGGTGACACCACCTCTTCGGCCGAAAGAGGTGAGGGTTCATGAATATCACATGAATCTAAATCGAATTTAGAATTTTCAATAACGTCCTCCCTAGGGTCACTATCAAAGGTAGGGGTAGAGTCAACAGGGGACTCATCCTTTCCTAATTACGTGCAGTCACCTAAACTCTCATTATCTTTAAAAACCTCATTCTCATCTGTGTAACTCTCCTCACTATATATGTCATCTATTGAGGTGCTCTGGACAAAGGAATTGTGCAACTTTATCCAGGCAGTGAAGGAGTTGATGTATGGGGTTGTATATTGAGGAGAAGATGGTTCTACAACTTCATGCTCAACGGTTTGGTTTTGGAGTTCTTGTTGGGTTATCACTTTCTTGAATGAGTTGTTAACCTCATTCGATATAAACCTGTCATAGTCCTCTAATTCCATTCCATTGTTAGTGTCTTGAAATTTAGGTTGTAGTGTTGAAGGACTGATATAGTCTTCTAAAGGTTGGCTAGCATATGCTTGTTGATATCTATTTTCTAATTTATCTAGTGCATTATCTAGCCTTTTCATTTCACTAAGTAGTAATTTTAACATATCATTATCCTCAACTTGGTTATTCTCCTCATTATTACTATATGAAGTTTCGTCCCATTGTTGTTGATAATAGTCCCTTTCCCATTGAGTGAGTGGACAAGACTCGTCAAAGGGAAAGTCTTGGTACGTTTGATAATTGTGGGAACTACTACTATAACCTATATTATCATTTTAGTTATAGCCCCATTGCGGTTGAGAGAACTCTTCATATGGAGGTTCTTGATATGTTTGATAATAT
>CM066998.1:660000-675000 GCA_033977485.1 Hydrangea macrophylla | reverse complement strand
ATCTCCCTTCTCTCTCCTCTCTCTAGATATTTTGGAAAGTTTGGATGAGATTGAAATCTCATCCTCATCTATATATAGACAAACGTTCTAGAAATTACATTTACCTCCCCACAAGTTTCTCAAACTTCTAATTAACCCATGAAACTTCGCACACGTCCATTTTATAATTTTACGAGTGAAAACTATAAATTTCAAAAGTTTTTGACTAGGTTTCGTTTGGGTCCAAAAATAACGTCCGAAAACTATATTATGTGGAATCTCTACACAACCTACCTTTTTAATTTACGTATCACTCACGTTCTCACCACAGTTCTCAAAAAGGTATACCAAAGTATTCAAATACCAGAATTATACTACACAGGTATAATTCACTATTCACAAAATACCATATAAGTCAAATAACATTTAAATCATATAAATGCCATTTACTCATACTCATGCCATATGAACTACCATGTTGCCGTGTCCTCACTGACACCTTACCGTTGACTCACAGTCAACCTCAACTCAAATTACTAATAACATTAATAATTTCAAAATCTCAAATTATGCATTTTCAGAATCATAAATTTCTGGAACGGGTATGACAGCTCTCCCCTCCAAAAAAGAAGTTTGTCCCCAAACTTTACCTCATGCGTCGAACAAGTACGGATACTCATTCTTCATGTCTTCCTCACTTTCCCATGTAGCCTCTTCCATCGTGTGACTACGCCACAATACTTTTACCATCAGAATCGTCTTAGTTCTTAAGACTTGCTCTTTTCGATCTAGAATCTCTATCGGTTGTTCCACATAAGTCAAGTCTCTCTAATTCTGTAACGGTTCAGGTACAATGATCTTATTCGTATTGGTCATACAACGTCTCAACATTGATACGTGAAATACATTGTGTACATGTTCCAACTCTAATGACAAGGCCAATCGATAAGCCACTGGACCTACGCTCTCTAGGATCTCAAAAGGTCCTATGAATCTCAGATTGAGCTTTCCCCTCTTTCCAAATCGTGCAATGCCTTTTGAAGGCAATACTCGCAAATATACAAAATCTCCAACTTCAAAATTCATTGGTCGTCATTTCGAGTCCGCATAGCTCTTATAACGGCTCTGAGCTACCTTAAGTCGCTCTTGAATCAACTTCACCTTCTCAGTAGTCACCTGTATTAACTCAGGTCCTAATAACTTTCTTTCTCCCACCTCGGTCCAACAAACCGGTGATCGATATTTACGCCCATACAAAGCTTCATACGGTGCCATTCCGATACTTGACTGGAATCCATTATTATAAGCAAATTCAATTAATGGTAGATGTTTCTCCCAATCAATCCCAAAATCTAATACACAAAGTCTCAACATATCCTCTAGCGTCTGAATCATGCATTCTGATTGTCCGTCGGTCTGAGGATGAAATGCGGTACTAAAACTCAATTTTGTACCCATAGCTTTTTGTAAACTTCCCCAAAACCTTGACGTAAAACTACTATCACGATCGGATATAATCACTGCTGGTACCCCATGTAGCCTTACAATCTCTTTCACATACAATTCCGCTAATTTGGATGGCTTAGTAGTCTTAATCGGTAGAAAATGAGCTGACTTGGTTAGTCGGTCAAAATCTTATCATTCTTATTGAATGATCGGGGAAATCCAGAAACAAAGTCCATCGTGATCTCATCCCACTTCCATTCCGACATAGGTAAAGGTTGTAATAATCCCGCAGGTACTTGTCTCTCTGCTTTGACCTGTTGACATGCCGAACATTCAGATACAAACTTAGCGACTTCATGCTTCATACCCTTCCACCAGAAGTTTTCTCTCAAGTTTCTGTACATCTTATTACTTCCCGGGTGCACTGAATATTACGTACTATGAGCTTCCTCTAAAAGTCGTTCCTTCAGGTCTTCAGGTCTTTCACATTCGGTACACATAATCGGTTCTCAATCTTCATAATTCCTTGTTCTAATACCAAACCAGGTCACTTTCCCAAAGGTATCTCGTCTCTCATTTTGCATAACTAAACATCGTAAACCTGTTCCCTCTTGATTTCATCAATAATATCGGGGTGTGCTATAATTGCCATCGTTAAGCCACCACTAATCTCTGGAATCACCTCCAAGTCCAAACGTTCCATTTCTTTTACCAATTCCTTTTGTTGGGTTAGCTCGTCGGCTAAATTCCTCGGCGTCTTCCGGCTTAACGCATCGGCTACTACATTCGCCTTTCCCGGATGGTACTCAATCGAAAGATCGTAATCCTTCATCAACTCCAACCATCTTCGCTGTCTCATATTCAAGTCCCGTTGGGTAAAATATATTTCAAACTCTTGTGATCCGTGAATATCTCACACTTTTCCCCGTATAAGTAGTGTCTCCAAATCTTCAAAGCATGAATTACCGCGGCTAATTCGAGATCGTGAGTCGGATAATTTATCTCATGTGTCTTCAACTGCCTAGAAGCATAAGCAATTACTTTACCAACTTGCATCAACACGCATCCCAACCCTTGATGCGACGCATCACTATAGATCATAAACCCCTCAGTTTCGGATGGTATTGTCAGAATAGGTGCTCTCGTTAGTCGTGCTTTCAATTCTTGAAAACTGTCTTCACATTCCTGAGTCCATTCAAACGTAATTCCTTTCCTCATCAACCTTGTCATAGCTGAAGAAATCTTTGAAAAATGTTCAATAAAACGGCGGTAGTATCCCGCTAATCCCAAGAAACTTTGAATTTCAGATACGGAAATCGGCCTCTGCCAATTTGATACAGCTTCTACTTTGTGAGGATCAACTGATACTCCATTCTTATCAATTACGTGACCAAGAAAGGTAATACTAGGTAACCAAAATTCACATTTCTTAAGTTTTCCAAATAGTTGTTTCTCTCGCAACCTCTGAAGTATCAATCTCAAGTGGTTCTCGTGTTCTATCTCAGTTGGTGAATAGATAAGAATATCGTCGATGAACACTATTACAAAGTCATCAAGATAGTCATTAAAGACTCGGTTCATAAGATCCATGAACGCAGCTGGTGCATTGGTAACTCCAAATGGCATAACTAAGAACTCGTAGTGTCCATAACACGTTCTGAAAGCTATTTTCTCAACATCTTCGGCCTTCACTTTCAACTGATGGTAACCTGATCTCAAATCTATCTTCGAAAATACTTAAACCCCACGAAGTTGATCAAATAAGTCATCGATTCTGGGTAATGGGTACTTGTTCTTAATCATTAACTTGTTCAGTTCCCAGTAATCAACACACATACGCATTGAACCATCTTTCTTCTTTACAAATAATACTGGAGCTCCCCACGGCGATACACTTGGTCGGATGAAACCTTTATCAAGTAACTCCTGCAGTTGAACTTTCAGTTCCTTCAATTCTACTGGTGCCATTCTATACGGTGCTTTGGATACCGGTCTTGAGTCTGGTTTTACCTCAATGGTGAATTCAATTTCCCTCTCAATCAGGACGTCTTGTAAGTCATCGGGGAATACATCCGGGTACTCTCGCACTACTGGAATATCCTCTACTATTGATTCGGTCGCTGCGACATCAGTCACTGAACATAGAAATCCCTGACATCCCTTTTTCAATAACTTTCCCGCTCAGATAGCTGAAATCAAATACGGCGGCGGTGTAACCCCACTCCCTTGGAAACAAAAGTTCCCATGTACCGGTGATTGAAAATTAACCTCTTTCCATTCACAGTCTATTGTGGCTTGGTTAAGAGCTAACCAATCCATTCCCAATATTACATCGAAATGGTTCACCACAATCGTTATAAGGTCTACGGTCATCAACTTCTCGTCTAATTTGATCTCATAGTTCTTATATACAGTAGATGTCATTATCGATTTACTAAGTGGCACAGTAATAGACAATTCATATCTTAACGGTGCCGATTTAACATTCAAATGTTCAACAAAAGCATGCGATACAAATGAATGCGTAGATCCCGAGTCAACAAGTATGCGTGCTAAGTGCGAACATACAAGCACCATACCTGAAACTACTATCCCAGAAGCAGTCATATCTCATGGGCTCATCTGATACGCTCTTCCTTGACGTTGTTCAGTCCTTTGTCCCCCGTCATTGGACTGTCTAGGCTTCGACCCACTGGAAGCCATAGAACTAGCTCCTTGCTGAGAATACCTCCTCGGGCAATCCTTAGCTTGGTGCCCAAACACTCCACAATCATAACACTTGCCCCTCATGTCGGGTGTTGAATTAGTACTACCCCCGCCTTGGTTCCTGTGATGGGGTTTGGTCATGAAACATCGGCCTGAGTGTGGTCAGTTGCAAAGTGAACACAATGGTATGTTACTTGGCGTTCTCCTGAAATCACCAAAACTAGAACCAGAGCCTTTTTGAAACGGCCTCTTGAAAGATATACCTTGGTTCCTATCCCCACCCTCATTGCTTCGTTTACCGTGCTGATTCTGCCTTGACCTTTCCATTCCACTCTCGACCACTAGCGCCGTTTGTTTTACTGCTGCCACAGTCGAATGTTCATAGGTTTCCACCCTTAGACGAATATTTTCCCTTAAACCCTTCGAATTTCCTTGCCCTATCTTCCTCCTCTGGCACGGAACCCTTTCCAAATCTTAACAAAGCATTGTACTTGGAAGTATATTCAGTTACAGTCATATCTCCCTATTTCAGGTTATCAAACTCTCTCTTCTTTGCATTGTAGGTGGCTCGCGGAAAGAACCGGCGATTGAATTCTGCCTTGAACCCCTCCCAAGTAATTGGTGCCCCTTGATCTAGAACATTTACCCACCAATTCTGGGCTTCATCCTTCAGCACATCACTTGCATTTTCCATTTTCTCCCTGTCATTCATCGGAATAGATCAAAAAATCCTCTCCATGTCCATAATTCAATGTTCTGCGAGCGTTGGATCAGGTGTTCCATGAAATTCCATCAGTTTCTTCCTCGCAAACTGTTCGGATATGGATCTCATACCCCTATTCTCATGTGGATGTACCACAGTTAATGGCGGTGTTTCGAATGGAGGTGTCGGAGGCAATCGTTCCGCTATTTTCCGTATCATATCCCCCATATTCCCCATCATTTCTGCCATTTCATTCATACGTCGAGTGTGTGGTGATAGATTTCGCTCTTCGTCACTCATGATCACAATCCTGTAGTTCTCAATACATAAACACTATGCATGTACAACAATAACAATTTCATGTATGCAAAACAACATACATATGCATCAAACATCTCTAATATGTATGAATGCAATCTCGAACATGTGATAATTCACTCAACACTCCACTCGTCGTCGAACGTTCCCCGAGTTTTGTAACCTATAGCTCTGATACCACTAAATGTCACAACCCATCCCACTACGCGTGGAAATAGGACACGTGGCACGCCACCAAGGCTCATCAAATCATCATCTAACAATACGCAGCGGAAAGAACTTTAAAACGACCCTGAGTATTTTAAAACTTTAGAAAACATTTCCCTTTGAGTTGAAACTCCATTGAAATCAGAGTTATAAAAAGTTTTGGCCAAGTGGAAACACATTCAAAAGAATCAGTTCTGAAAACAGAGGTTCAGTCGACTGTGCCTAGGGTCCAGTCGACTGTGCCTAGCAGAAATTAAAACCTAAAATTCCTCAACAAGGGTCCAGTCGACTGATCAAGGAACCCAGTCAACTGCACTAGTTACTATTTGGATCAGTAGCTAAAATCTACAGTAGTTCAGTCAACTGCTCGCTTCCCCCAGTCGACTGTGTTATGTAGAACCAAAAATGCAACGTACTCAAAAGGGGTCCAGTCGATTGAGTTATGGTACAGTCGACTGGTTTTGCCATTAATAGAAGCAGTGGCCGAAAATCAACAGTGTTCAGTCGACTGGTAAAGGGTCCAGTCGACTACTCCTCTTACTATTCACTTTCAGTGACTCAAATATACGGGATCCATTCGACTGATACAGGGTCCAGTCGACTGCTCCCCTGCTGGGTAGCCCTGTTGTGAAAATTAACAACTCATGCCCCTCCACACCAACAACAATCACAACCAAAACCAATTACAACATTTTTAAACACAACTACGGGAATTCAATTACAAGATTTCCATACTAAGGAACTAATCCATGATTCTATTACAACGTTCTACAATTTACCAATCCTTACACAAGTTTAGGATTTAAAACAAAACATATACAAGTATGGTTCCCCGGCGTTCCTCGGTCTCACTCATCACGTTTCTTCTTATCTTTCTTCTTACCTGCAATGGAGTACATCTCCACTGCTAAGCTATATGCTGAGCGTACAAGTCTAACATGTGCAATATATAACAAAACATGCATTAATCTCATAAATCATATCAATAATCTCTAGGGAGAAAAATACGCATTCATCCGGTAGCGGCAAGTCCAAGCCTTAAACCACGATGTTAATGGCAAGTCCAACCCTACAACCATTACATCCAACATCGTGCCATGGCAAGTCCAAGCCTACAACCAGCACATGATGCATGCATGGGCAGCAAGCATGGCAGCACATGCAGCATGCACGGCTGCACAAAGAAGCACATGCTTTGCGCACGGCATGGCACGATGTTGGAACTATAGTTGCACACGAATGCAAGAAAGAATGAAAAGAATGAAAGTAAGAAAGAAAATGTGTGCGCGCATAGGCAGCATTTAGCACTCACAAGCATGCACGGTAGCACGTGCTACGTGCACAGGTCAGCACATGCAACATGCACGGGAAGCGTGAACGGTAGCACTTGCTGCACGCACGGCAGCATGTGCTGCGTGCATAGGCTGCCCGCACGGCAGCACGTGCTGCGAGCATAGGCTGCCCGCACAGCAGCACGTGCTGCGCGCACAGGCTGCCCGTGCACTGGTAGCACACGGGCAGCATTCAAGACAGCATATGCAGCGTGCACGACAGCGTATTGAAGCACATGCTTCACGCTCGGTATGGCACGATGATGGAACAAATGGTTGCACGCGAAAGAAAGAAAGTATGAAGAAAGAAAATGTGTTGTGCACAAGCAGCACCTGCTACGCGCACATGCAGCATTTAGCACGGGAGGCAAAGAACCACACATGCCGACGGGTCGCGCATATAAACATATAATTATGTAAATACACGCCCGAGAGATTGAAAGGAAGAAGTAAACGAATGAAAGAAACAAAGAAAACAGGAATTAGCTAACACAAAATAGTTTTGTTGTGTCAAAATAGGCCAAGGGCAAAATGGTCATTTTAAAAAATAATGACGTTTGCAAAAAAAAAATCCACTCTCCGTTCACTTATCATAATCGAATCATTTTATTTGAAAAAAACTTAACAGTTAGAGAACTTTGTAGTGAAAAAACAGCCCAAGGGCAAAATAATCATTTTAAAAAATGTGAACTTTTTTTTTTTGAAAAATTCCACTTTCCATTTACTTATCATAATCGGGTCATTTTAATTGAAATGAAGTTGGCAATATTTAACAATTACAATTATGACTGCTCGAGCACCTCAATATCTCCTCCTGCCACCATGAAAAATGTTCAAAATGCATATATAGGGGGAGAGGGGGGCGGGGGGTTGGTTGTCAGGAATCCTGTCTGGAATCCTGGCTGCGCGCAATGGCAGCACTTTAGCGCACAGGATTCCATATGCTGCACGCACAGGCAGCGCACAGGATTCCAGACAGGATGGTTGGTTGTCAGGAATCTTGGCTGGAATCCTGGCTGGAATCCAGGCTGCGCGCAATGGCAGCACTTCAGCGCACAGGATTCCATATGCTGCACGCACGGGCAGCACGTGCTGCGCGCACAGGCAGCACACGCAGCTTGCACGGGCTGCGCACAGGATCGCATATGCTGCACGCACGGGCAGCGCACAGGATTCCTGGCTGGAATCCTGGCTGAAATCTTGGCTGCGCACAATGGCAGCACTTCAGCGCAGAGGATTCCATATACTGCACGCACGGGCAGCACGTGCTGCGCACACAGGCAGCACACGCAGTGTGCACGGTCAGCACATGCAGCGCGCGTGGCAGCACATGCTGCGTGCACGGTCAGCACATGCTGCGTGCACGGGCAGCAAGCATGGTAGCACATGCAGCGTGCACGGCAACACATAGAAGCACCTGCTTTGCGCACGGCATGGCACGATGTTGGAACTATCGTTGCACGCGATTGCAAGAAAGAACAAAAAGAGTGAAAGTAAGAAAAAAAATGTATGCGTGCACAGGCAGCATTTAGCACTCACAAGAGTGCACGGTAGCACGTGCTGCGTGCACAGGTCGGCACATGCAACATGCACAAGAAACGCGCAAGGCAGCACTTGCTGCACGCACGGTAGCGCGTGCTGCGCGCACAGGCAGCACGCACAGCAGCACATGCTGCGTGCACTGGTAGCACACGGGCAGCGTTCAAAATAGCACATGCAGCGTGCACGGCAGCGCATGGAAGCACATGCTTCGCGCTCGGTAAGGCACGATGATGGAACAAATGGTTGAACGTGAAAGAAAGAAAGTACAAAGAAAGAAAATGTGTTGTGCACAAGCAGCACATGCTACGCGCACAGGCAGCATTTCGCACGGGCGGCAAAGCAACACACATGCCGATGGGTCGCGCACATAAACATATAATTAGGTAAATACGCACCCAAGAGATTGAAAGGAAGAAGTAAATGAATGAAAGAATCAAAGAAAACAGGAATTAGCTAACACAAAATAGTTTTGTTGTGTCAAAATAGGCCAAGGGCAAAATGGTCATTTTAAAAAATAATGACGTTTACAAAAACAAATCCTCTCTCCGTTCACTTATCATATTCGAATCATTTTATTTGAAAAAAACTTGACGGTTAGAGAACTTTGTAGTGAAAAAACAGCCCAAGCAAAATGGTCATTTTCAAAAATCTGAAATTTTTTTATTGAAAAATTCCACGTTCCGTTTACTTATCATAATCGGGTCATTTTAATTGAAATGAAGTTGGCAATTTTTAACAATTACAATTATGATTGCTCGAGCAGCCTAATATCTCCTCGTGCCACCATGAAAAATGTTCAGAATGCATATATAGGCGGGGTTGGTTGTCTGGAATCCTGGCTGCGCGCAATGGCAGCACTTCAGCGCACAGGATTCCATATGCTGCACGCACGGGCAGCGCACAGGATTCCTGGCTGGAATCCAGGCTGTGCGCAAAGGATTACTGGCTAAAATCCTGGCTGGAATCCTAGCTACGCGCAATGGCAGCACTTCAGCGCATAGGATTCCATATGCTGCACGCACGGTCAGCACATGCTGCGCGCACAGGCAGCACACGTAGCATGCACGGGCTGCGCATAGGATCGCATATGCTGCATGCACAGACAGCTCCTAGCATTCTTGGCTGGAATCCTGGCTGAAATCTTGGCTGCGCACAATGACAGCACTTCAGCGCACAGGATTTCATATGCTACACGCACGGGCAGCCTTGTTGTGAAAATTAACAACTCATGCCCCTCCACACCAACAACAATCACAACCAAAACCAATTACAACATTTTAAAACACAACTGCGGGAATTCAATTACGAGATTTCCATACTACGGAACTAATCCATGATTCTATTACAACGTTCTACAATTTACCAATCCTTACACAAGTTTAGGATTTGAAACAAAACATATACAAGTATGGTTCCCCGGCATTCCTCGGCCTCACTCATCACGTTTCTTCTTATCTTTCTTCTTACCTGCAATGGAGTACATCTCCACTGCTCAGCTACTTGCTGAGCGTACAAGTCTAACATGTGCAATATATAACAAAACATGCTTTAATCTCAAAAATCATATCAATAGTCTATAGGAGAAAAATACGCATTCATCCGGTAGCGGCAAGTCCAAGCCTTAAACCGCGATGTCAATGGCAAGTCCAACCCTACAACCATTACATCCAACAGGTGCCATGGCAAGTCCAAGCCTAACACCATGCACAGTAGCCTTCGCTACTCAAATTCTCAAACAACGAGAAGCTTCCTCCGGCATGAATTTGTATAAGACTCCCCTTTGACCCACATAGACAACTCAACGTGCTTGCGTAAATTTAGACATGCTTTTCACAATTTAGCGCTTGCATAATTAACGGGCCTACAATTAACACATGGATTTTGCCCGGATCTCAATTTCGTTGTCGAAATATAAAACATGTAATTCTCTATATTTCACAAGTTAGAACTTCATACCTCGTGCGATTTCCCCCAAACTTTGAAGGATCGACTAGGAGGTCAAATAATCGTCGGATTTTGAATTTGAGAAAATTCCTACAAGTTTATACCTGTTTTTCCCAAAAGTCTAGAATTAAGATTTTTACAAAAGATGACCAAACACGGCCAAAGTAGTATCAAAACGTAGATCTTACCTCCACGAGTTCAAATGCGAAATCTGGAGAAAAACTGACGGACGAACGGTCGTCGTTTGTCGCCGGCAAGCTCGTGGCAACCAGATCTCCCTTCTCTCTCCTCTCTCTAGATATTTTGGAAAGTTTGGATGAGATTGAAATCTCATCCTCATCTATATATAGACAAACGTTCTAGAAATTACGTTTACCTCCCCACAAGTTTCTCAAACTTCTAATTAACCCATGAAACTTCGCACACATCCATTTTATAACTTTACGAGTGAAAGCTATAAATTTCAAAAGTTTTCGACTGGGTTTCATTTGGGTCCAAAAATAACGTCCGAAAAATATATTTTGTGGAATCTCTACACAACCTACCTTTTTAATTTACGTATCACTCATGTTCTCACCACAGTTCTCAAAAAGGTATACCAAAGTATTCAAATACCAGAATTATACTACACAGGTATAATTCACTATTCACAAAATACCATATAAGTCAAATAACATTTAAATCATATAAATGCCATTTACTCATACTCATGCCATATGAACTACCATGTTGCCGTGTCCTCACTGACACCTTACCGTTGACTCACAGTCAACCTCAACTCAAATTACTAATGACATTAATAATTTCAAATTTTTAAATTATGCATTTTCAGAATCATAAATTTCTGGAACGGGTGTGACACACGTGCTGCGCGCACAGGTAGCACATGCAGCGTGCACGGGCTGTGCACAGGATCGCAGATGCTACACGCACGGGCAGCGCACAGGATTCTTGGCAGGAATCCTGGCTGAAATCCTGGCTGCGCGGAATGGCAGCACTTCAGCGTACTGGATTCCATATGTTGCACGCACGGGTAGCACGTGCTGCGCGCACAGGCAGCACACACAGCATGCACTGCTGTGCACCGGATCGCATATGCTGCAGGCACGGGCAGCACACAGGATTCCTGGCGCGCAATGGCGGCACTTCAGCGCACAGGATTTCATATGCTGTATGCACGGGCAGAACTTGCTGCAGGCACAAGCAGCACACACAGCGTGCACGGGCTGCGTACAGGATCACATATGCAGCACGCACGGGCAGCGCACACGATTCCTGGCGGGAATCCTGGCTGCGCGTAATGGTAGCACTTCAGCACATAGGATTCCATATGCTGCACGTACGGGCAGCACGTGCTACGCGCACAGGCAGCACACGCAGCGTACACAGTCAGCACATGCAGCGCGCACGGCAGCACATGCTGCGTGCACGGTCAGCACATGCTGCGTGCACGGGCAGCAAGCATGGCAGCACATGCAGCGTGCACGGCAGCACATAGAAGCACATGCTTCGCGCACGGCATGGCACGATGTTGGAACTATCGTTGCACGCGAATGCAAGAAAGAATGAAAACAATGAAAGCAAGAAAGAAAATGTGTGCGCGTGCACAGGTCAGCACATGCAACATGCACGGGAAGTGCGAACAGTATCACTTGTTGCACGCACGGTAGCACGTACTGTGCGCACAGGCAGCACGCACGGAAGCACCTACTGCGTGCACTGGTACCACACGGGCTGCATTCACGACAGCACATGCAGCGTGCACGACAACGCATGGAATCACATGCTTCGCGTTCGGTATGGCACGATGATGGAACAAATGGTTGCACGTGAAAGAAAGAAAGTATGAAGAAAGAAAATGTGTTGTGCACAAGCAGCACATGCTACGCACACAGGCAGCATTTAGCACGGGCGGCAAAGAACCACACATGCCGACGGGTCGCGCATATAAACATATAATTATGTAAATACGCGCCCGAGAGATTGAAAGGAAGAAGTAAACGAATGAAAGAAACAACGAAAACAGGAATTAGCTAACACAAAATAGTTTTGTTGTGTCAAAATAGGCCAAGGGCAAAATGGTCATTTTAAAAACTAAGGACGTTTGCAAAAAAAAAATCCACTCTCCATTCACTTATCATATTCGAATCATTTTACTTGAAAAAAACTTTACGGTTAGAGAACTTTGTAGTGAAAAAACAGCCCAAAGGCAAAATAATGATTTTCAAAAATGTGAACTTTTTTTTTTTTGAAAAATTCCACTTTCTGTTTACTTATCATAATCGGGTCATTTTAATTGAAATGAAGTTGGCAATATTTAAGAATTACAATTATGACTGCTCGAGCAGCTCAATATCTCCTCCTGCCACCTTGAAAAATGTTCATAATGCATATATAGGGGTGGTTGGTTGTCAGGAATCCTGGCTGGAATCCTGGCTACGCACAATGGCAGCACTTCAGCGCACAAGATTCCATATGCTGCACGCACGGGCAGCACGTGTTGCGCGCACGGGCAACACGTGCTGCGCGCATGGGCAGCACATGCAGCGTGCACGGTCAGCACATGCAGCGCACAAGGGCAGCATATTCTGCGTGCACGGTAAGCACATGCTACGTGTACGGGCAGCAAGCATGGCAGTACATGCAGCGTGCACAACAGCACATAGAAGCACATGATTCGCGCACGGCATGGCACGATGTTGGAACTATCGTTGCACGCGAATGCAAGAAAGAAAGAAAAGAATGAATGTAAGAAGGAAATGTGTACGTGCACATGCATCATTTAGCCCTCACAAGCGTGCACGGTAGCACGTGCTGCGTGCACAAGTCAGCACATGCAACATGCATGGGAAGCGAGCACGGCAGCACTTGCTGCACGCACGGCCGCACGTGCTGCGCGCACAGGCAGCACGCACGGCTGCACATGCTGCGTGCACTGGTAGCACACGGGCAGCGTTCACGACAGCACATGCAGCGTCCACGGCAGTGCATGGAAGCACATGCTTCGCGCTCGGTATGGCACGCGAAAGAAAGAAAGCATCAAGAAAGAAAATGTGTTGTGCACAAGCAGCACATGCTATGCGCACAGGTAGCATTTAGCACGAGCGGCAAAGCAACACACATGCCGACAGGTCGCGCATATAAGCATATAATTATGTAAATACGCGCCCGAGAGATTGAAAGGAAGAAGTAAACGAATGAAAGAAACAAAGAAAACAGGAATTAGCTAACACAAAATAGTTTTGTTGTCAAAATAGGCCAATGGCAAAATGGTCATTTTAAAAAATAATGACGTTTGCAAAAAAAAATCCACTCTCCGTTCACTTATCATATTCGAATCATTTTATTTGAAAAAAACTTGACGGTTAGAGAACTTTGTAGTGAAAAAATAGCCCAAGGGTAAAATGGTAATTTTAAAAAATGTGAACTTTTTTTTTTTGAAAAATTCCATTTCCGTTTACTTATCATAATCGGGTCATTTTAATTGAAATGAAGTTGGCAATTTTTAACAATTACAATTATGACTGCTCGAGCAGCTCAATATCTCCTCCTGCCACCATGAAAAATGTTCAGAATGCATATATAGGGGGGGGGTCAGGAAACCTGGCTGGTATCCTAGCTGTGCACAATGGCAGCACTTCAGCGCACAGGATTCCATATGCTCCACGCACGTGCAGCGCACAGGATTCCTGGCTGGAATCCTGGTTGTGCGCAAAGGATTCATGGCTTGAATCCTGGCTGCGCGCAATGGTAGCACTTTAGCGTAAAGGATTCCATATACTGCACGCACGGGCAGCACGTTCTGCGCGCACAGGCAGCACACGCAGCATGCACGGGCTGCGCACATGATCGCATATGCTGCACGCCCGGGCAGCACACAGGATTCCTGGCTGGAATCCTAGCTGCGCGCAACGGCAGTACTTCAATGCACAGGATTCCATATGCTGCACACACGGGCAGCACGTGCTGCGCGCACAAGAAGCACACGCAGCGTGCACGGGCTGTGCACAGGATCACATATGCTGCACGCACAGTAAGCGCACTGGAATCCTGGCTGGAATCCTGGCTGCGCGCAATGGCAGCACTTCAGTGCACAGGATTCCATACACTGCATGGACAGGCAGCACATGCTGCGCGCACAGGCAGCACAGGCAGCGTGCACGGGCTGCGCACAGAATTCCTGCCAGGATTCCAACCAGGATTCCAGCTAGGATTCTAGCCAGGATTCCAGCAAGGATTCCAACCAGGATTCCTTCCAGGATTCCAACAAGTATTCCAACCAGGATTCCTTCTTTTAATATTCTTTTCTTTTCTTTCTTTTCCTTTTTTTTCTTTCGCGCGTCATAGATATATATATATATATATTAGCGTGCCACGATTGTTCCATGATTGTGTTTCCATGCGTGTTGCCCGTGTGCACTGCCTGTGCACTACCGTGCACGCTGCTCGTGCACGCAGCATGTGCTTCCATCTGCTGCCGTGCGGGCTTCCCGTGCACTTAGCATGTGCTGCCGTGCGTGCTGCCCGTGCACGTTGCCCGTGCATTCGGTCCGTGCACGAAGCAAGGATTCCAACCAGGATTCCAGCCAGGATTCCTACCAGGATTCCAACCAGGATTCCAACCAGGATTCCAGCCAGGATTCCAACAGGGATTCCAACCAGGATTCCTACCAGGATTCCAGTAAGGATTCCAACCAGGATTCCTTCTTTTAATATTGTTTTCTTCTCTTTCCTTTCTTTCTTTCGCGCGTCATAGATATATATATATAAATATATTTAGCGTGCCACGATTGTTCCACGATTTTGCTTCCGTACGTGCTGCCC
>CM066998.1:637500-655000 GCA_033977485.1 Hydrangea macrophylla | reverse complement strand
GCCACGGGCATATGGTGATTTTTTTGCACTACTATAGAGGGACTTTTGCTATCGAGGGACTTTTGATTTCCATACCCGAGGGACTTTTGCTTTGCAAATCGATGGCCTTTTTTTCCTTTTGAGTCCCAATTTGATCCCCTCCCTACCTGAGAGGACCATGCTTCACGCTTTAGCTGAGGGGGACAGCCAGCAGGAAGCATATCAAGCTCCATCCTACCCCCTATATATGCAAAATGAACATTCTTTAGGATGGCAGGAGGAGATATTGGCCATGCTCGAGGAATAATAATCGGGACACCACATAATTACTTTTTTTTACTCCAAAAGAGGGAAGCACTAGAAAGGCATCGCTACAAGGGTAGGGAAGAGCCATCGTAGCAAAACCAAAACACCACTCACACGCCATTACATACAGCTGCCCAAGACCAACCAATGATATTTTGCACACTTGCTATAAACTCGTGGCCGTTGAAAGCATCCTAAACCGTATGATGGCCAATAAGAGCACCGCTAGGCGTGACAACAATGCATCCGTTAGGTATCCAAGATAGGATACAGCACGCAATTGGGGAGAGAGCATGCACAAATACAAGCTTGGCCAGCACTCGTGTGAACTGCCTGTGCGCGAGGCCATGTGCTGAAGTGCTTCCAGTGCGCGCTGCCTGTGCACGCTGCGTGTACTGCCTGTGCGCGCAGCACCTGCTGCCCGTGCGTGCAGCATATGCAATCCAGTACGCAGCCCATGCACGCTGCGTGTGCTGCCTGTTCGCGCAGCACGTGCTGCCCGTGCGTGCAGCATATGGAATCCTATGCGATGAAGTGCTGCCATTGCGCGCAGCCAGGATTCCAGCTATGATTCCAACCAGGATTCCAACCAGGATTCCTGCCAGGATTGCAGCCAGGATTGCAGCCAGTATTCCAGCCAGGATTCCTCGACACCGTGCAGCATATGGAATCCTGTGCGCTAAAGTGCTGCCATTGTGCGCAGCACGTGCATGTTGCATGTGCTGCCTGTGCGCGCAGCACCAGCTGCCCGTGCGTGTAGTATATGCGATCCTGTGCGCAGCCCGTGTGACACGACTAAAATGTTGTGCGCTCTTGTGCAACACCCAAGTGTAGGTGATCGTGCAAGTAATACTGGATAAGTCCAGGTCGATCCCACAGGGAAGGAATAGGAAGAATATATACTAAGTTACAACCAAAAGAAAAAGAAAATAAGAATGAATGATTGGAAGTGTACTAACAAATCCTAATTAATTAAATTAAACTAAATAATAAACTAAAGCATAAAGAAACATAACTAATTAAACAAGTAAATTAAAGGAGTTGGAAACACGTGAATCCACATTAATCCTAACCATCTACCATGCATATTCATTAACGCTCTATGGAGTTCATTCCTCTTCAGTATTCCGTATTTTTCTAAAGATATAGAATCAATAGCCCTTTCATGACCGGGACTACAACATCACAGTTGATTTTAAAATACTTGAAAGACAGTTTAAAACAATGGTTATTACTTGCACTCTAAATGGTGTTAGCATTCAAAGTGGTTTTCAAAAGTCATTGAAGAAAAGGCCTTAAGGCTTTAAGTTCTAAAAATTGTTGTGACAAACTGAGCTTATTGGGACAATTTGATGACAGATTTCTAAAATAGAAAGTCATGGAATACTTAAAAGAATCATCTCAGGAATCAACATGTTCGATCGATTGAAGCGCTCTCGATCGATCGGAATGCATCATCCTTCAATCGATCGAAATGTCTTCGATCGCTTGACTATGGCCCTGGTTTGATCGATCGAAATATCTTCGATCGATCGAGCTCAGGTTTTCTAAATCATACATGGCAGAGGCTAAAAATCAATATTTCGTCACATATTTCCAACCTCTAAACTACGGAAACATAATAAAACTATTGCAGAAATAGTAAAACAAAGCAATCATCAACATCTAAACTAATAAACAATCAAAGAACATAGATTGGAAAGAAAAAACCTGTAAATAATCTGAATATAATCTGAATAAACTTGAAACAAACTTGAATCTTCAATCTACAATGGAAAAGGAGGAAGAAGAAGATTAATCTAACCTAAACTACTCCTAATCTAACCCTAAAACTACCCTAAACTGCTGTTTTTCGCGTTCTGGAGCGTCCTCTCTTCGTCTGGCGTCAAAACGACGTATATATAGGGTTCCCGCAGAGTTTACGCAACTTTTGGATGATTAAAAAGTTCGATCGATCGAGCTTAGTTCGATCGATCGAAGGTTCGATCGATTGAACTCTTCTTCAATCGCTTGAACTCTCTGATTTTGACAGCACTGCGCACCGATGGGAGAATGGCCATAACCTTTTACTCGGACCTCGGATTGACCTCCCGTTTGCGGCCACGCGACCGTAACTCGAAGATCTACATTTTATATCTCTGGGAAAATCTTCCAAATCTGAAGTCTTCATTGTCAAAATTGGCGTTTTTGCAGCTGCTTATGTTGTTCTATCCACCAGAATCACTTTTCTTTAGCTCCACTTCATTGATTTGCATCCTAATACCTATAAAACAATGCAAAAACATATGGTTTAGCATTAATACAATAAAAAGAACATTGTTATTAGAATGCACCTAAATGTAGGGACTTTGGGGATAAATGTATGCATAAAAGACCATGTAATACGCTATAAATATGCACTTTTCACCACGAATCACACCCCCCAACTAGCTCGTTGCTAGTCCCTAGCAATGAAGCGAACTACAACAGTGTTTATTTATCTCTAAAAATGAAAACAAAATAAATTAAAATCCTAACTCACTTTCGCAGGAATCGCGATTGCATTTAGCACATGCAACAAGCCTTTAAACCTCTAGGTTACCCCTAGTGGACGAGTGTTGTCTCGTGAGGGTTTGCAGTGAATCTACCCACAAAATTCATGTTTATAGTAATGGTTCTAGTTTAAATGTTTTCAAGAAATTTTCCTCTCATTAACAATGTGGTTAAGCTCAACAGTCTTATGAAACTCTCTAGTATGCCATAGCCATGCAACACACATTATAGTTAATATACTATCAATGTCATTAGAATGTTCCATACCTATTAATCTTCAAGTGTGTGTGTGAATGGACAACCAAAATACCAAACTTTAATTTCAAAGCTTGCATAACCTAAGACACTATCAAGACGTTCATTTTGACTCAACTCTTACCGGGATTACACTCTCAAGATGAAATCACTCCGAGTTGGGTGTAATAATTATCACTCATGATATGGAAGCTATAAAGAGTAAATGTAAGTGGAATCTAATGCTTCTCATATCTAAATAGAAAAACGGACATTTAAGTGCACAAAGTCTCATGAAAGGATACCTTTCACTAGAAGAGCGAGATACCGCGGAGAACTCTCTCGTTATCTTAATTTCAAATCCAATTTACCTAGAATCATTAGGACTTTGAAAAAGAGGTGTTAAGTGAAAGAAGAAAGAGATTCGTGATATTCAATTGGGTCAAAGGCTGTGATTGGAATGTCTACTACAATTTTTCAAACTTCCCCCACATCTCCAATCTCTCTCTTTTCTTCTTCTTCTCTTCTTTTTTTTTTCTTTTCTTTTTCACACTCTTCTTTTTATTATTTTTTTTTCTTTTGTAACAACCATTGACACTTTTTTTTTTCTTTTCATGCCTTTTTTTTTCATTTTTTTCATCATTTTTTTCATTTTTTTCATCATTTTTTCTTTGCCAACTTTCTATTATTCACACAACCAAACTTCTTGTCAATGCAACACATCCCAATCACACCTAAATAAAGAACTGAGGCTTGAACTCCTAATTTGGAGTTAGGTATAGACTTTAGGATTGTGAGGACAAGGAAAATATGATAAGCTCAAGAGGTGAAGTAAAGGAATAGCATAGAGGTAGGCCAAGGCTATATTATCCATATATGGTCAAAAGATGGCCTAAATCATCTTCTAAGTTAATAGGATTATTCATTTCAGTAAATTCAAGAGATCTAAAGTTGGTAAATCCTGAACGTTCTCTTCTAGTGATCAGTCAAAATGAAGAAAATTGAGACTTACAACGAATTAATACGCTTTTCAAAAAGTAAGAGTAATTTATAAAACCCTCAAAAACAAAAGAATGGCACAAAAGCTCATTTGGGTTCTTAGTCTCCACTACAGTCTCTCAAGACACCTAAGTTATGATTACTAATCCATTTAAGCTAAGTACAAGGTTATCACAACGTGCTCAAAGTTGTTTGAAGATTAAAAAGCATAAAATATACTATAACTAAGATAGTAAACAAACTACCATAGTGTATCACATACTAATAACATATAGAAAATAACACTAATGCATCATAACTGACTACATTAACTATGAGAGAAATACAAGAACCATTAAAAATTTCAAAATTTTTGCAATTTTGATTTACTGAGTCATGTTGCTAAGCAGGTATATTGACACGAAACCATAAAAAGAAATAAACGAGGCATGCAATGACTCACTCCCCCCAACTAAAACTAAACATTGTCCCCAATATTCTAAACTATGCACATGAACATGTAAAGTAAAGCGAGAGAAGGAAGGATGTTACCTCGAGGCGTTTATAATCCAGATTTTTTTTTTTCAAGTTACCTACAAAATCATTAGTAGCAACAAGGAAAACTAGAGAATATAATACAACTACTCAGCAAATAAATTCGGTTCATCAAGATTTTTATCATAAATCAATAACCAAAATTTTCGAGGATCCTCCCAATGAAATAATTTAACAGTGAGAAGAATGTTGGGATCCTCATAAAATTGCAACTCCCTCCAACTAATGTCAGGCTCAAGGTCAGAGGAGATGATGCAAAACCTATGGCTTCCAAATTTTTTTGGGACAGTTATAAAAGGAATACCATACTTTTTAGGAATTATATGCAAGAAACGATCTTTGGTGTTGGTATTTCCTATAACAGCCTCTATTTTAATACTAAAAACAGGGGGAGGCCATGGTTCAATAAAAGGGGCAGGGTCGAAGTGATGTTCTAATGAAGCTTCACCACCCTCCGCTTGTCCTAGAACAGAATCTATGGAGATATAATCATAGGAATTGAATTTCTGTTCTATGCACATGGTTTTGGACTGGACTTGGATAAAGCTATCTATTTGGGCCTCAATGTCATAATCACTCAAGAAGGTCAAGCAGTCTAGAAGATTGCTAGCTTCTTGTTGAATTTTAAGATCATCTAAAGTGGGCCCAATATTTTCCAAGTCATCTCTCAAAGAATTTTGAAAGTTAAAATTTTGTGAAGAACATGTGCTAGTATCCTTACCATCCTCTTCCACAACACATTATGTTTGTTCACGAATGGGGTACACATAACATTCAAGCTCAGGACGAGAGCTTTGATTGATAGCAAGGATAGGTGATGGGCAACTTGGTGACACCACCTCTTCGGTCGAAAGAGGTGAGGGTTCATGAATATCACAAGAATCTAAATCAGATTTAGATTTTTCAATTATGTCCTCTCTAGGGTCACTTTCAAAGGTAGGGGTAGAGTCAACAGGGGACTCTTCCTTTCCTAATTGCGTGCAATCACCTAAACTCTCGTCATCTTTTAAAACCTCATTCTCATCCTTGTAACTCTCCTCACTATATATGTCATCGATTGAGGTGCTCTGGACAAAGAGATTGTGCAGTTTTATCCAGGCAGTGAAGGAGTTGATGTCTGGGGTTGTATGTTGAGGAGAAGATGGTTCTACAACTTCATGCTCAATGGTTTGGTTTTGGAGTTCTTGTTGGGTTATCACTTTCTCAAATGAGTTGTTAACCTCACTCGGTATTAACCCATCATTGTCCTCTAATTCCATTCCATTGTTAGTGTCTTGAAATTCAGGTTGTAGCGTTGAAGGACTGGTATAGTCTTCTAAAGGTTGGCTATCAAATGCTTGTTGATATCTAGCTCCTAATTTATCAATTGCACTCTCTATCCTTTTCATTTCACTTAGCAACAATTCTAACATACCATTATCCTCACCTTGGTTATTCTCCTCATTATAACTATATGAAGTTTCACCCCATTGTTGTTGGTAATAGTCCCCTTCCCATTGTGTTTGTGTGCAAGACTCCCCAGAAGGAAAGTCTTGATGCATTTGGTAATCGTGGGAACTACTACTATATCCTACACATTGCGATTGATAGAACTCTCCAGGTGGAGGTTCTTGATACGTTTGATAACATGGGGGACTAACACGATGGTTTTCCCATTGTGGTGATTGGTAGCACTCAGGTTGATAATGTGCATCATATGTGGGTGCTTGCGAACTCGGGGTATAGTTCTCCTTACCTAATGTGTACCCATTCGTGGTATTTGTGTTGTATGGAGGGTAATATGGATAAGACATGTTTACCCAAAATATTTAAACAAAAGAAATAATTTTTTTTTTTTTTTTTTTCTTGTGCGAGAAAAAGTCCAATGATTTTTTTTTTTAAGTAAAAGAAGAAAAATGGAAAAACTTAGTAAAATCCTAACCTAGTTGCCTTCCCCGGCAACGGCGCCAAAAACTTGACACGACTAAAATGTTGTGCGCTCTTGTGCAACACCCAAGTGTAGGTGATCGTGCAAGTAATACTGGATAAGTCCAGGTCGATCCCACAGGGAAGGAATAGGAAGAATATATACTAAGTTACAACCAAAAGAAAAAGAAAATAAGAATGAATGATTGGAAGTGTACTAACAAATCCTAATTAATTAAATTAAACTAATAATAAACTAAAGCATAAAGAAACATAACTAATTAAACAAGTAAATTAAAGGAGTTGGAAACACGTGAATCCACATTAATCCTAACCATCTACCATGCATATTCATTAACGCTCTATGGAGTTCATTCCTCTTCAGTATTCCGTATTTTTCTAAAGATATAGAATCAATAGCCCTTTCATGACCGGGACTACAACATCACAGTTGATTTTAAAATACTTGAAAGACAGTTTAAAACAATGGTTATTACTTGCACTCTAAATGGTGTTAGCATTCAAAGTGGTTTTCAAAAGTCATTAAAGAAAAGGCCTTAAGGCTTTAAGTTCTAAAAACTGTTGTGACAAACTGAGCTTATTGGGACAATTTGATGACAGATTTCTAAAACAGAAAGTCATGGAATACTTAAAAGAATCATCTCAGGAATCAACATGTTCGATCGATCGAAGCGCTCTCGATCGATCGGACTGCATCATCCTTCAATCGATCGAAATGTCTTCGATCGCTTGACTATGGCCCTGGTTTGATCGATCGAAATATCTTCGATCGATCGAGCTCAGGTTTTCTAAATCATACATGGCAGAGGCTAAAAATCAATATTTCGTCACATATTTCCAACGTCTAAACTACGGAAACATAATAAAACTATTGCAGAAATAGTAAAACAAAGCAATCATCAACATCTAAACTAATAAACAATCAAAGAATATAGATTGGAAAGAAAAAACCTGTAAATGATCTGAATATAATCTGAATAAACTTGAAACAAACTTGAATCTTCAATCTACAATGGAAAAGGAGGAAGAAGAAGATTAATCTAACCTAAACTACTCCTAATCTAACCCTAAAACTACCCTAAACTGCTGTTTTTCGCGTTCTGGAGCGTCCTCTCTTCGTCTGGCGTCAAAACGACGTATATATAGGGTTCCCGCAGAGTTTACACAACTTTTGGATGATTAAAAAGTTCGATCGATCGAGCTTAGTTCGATCGATCGAAGGTTCGATCGATTGAACTCTTCTTCAATCGCTTGAACTCTCTGATTTTGACAGCACTGCGCACCGATGGGAGAATGGCCATAACGTTTTACTCGGACCTCGGATTGACCTCCCGTTTGCGGCCACGCGACCGTAACTCGAAGATCTACATTTTATATCTCTGGGAAAATCTTCCAAATCTGAAGTCTTTATTGTCAAAATTGGCGTTTTCTCAGCTGCTTATGTTGTTCTATCCACCAGAATCACTTTTCTTTAGCTCCACTTCATTGATTTGCATCCTAATACCTATAAAACAATGCAAAAACATATGGTTTAGCATTAATACAATAAAAAGAACATTGTTATTAGAATGCACCTAAATGTAGGGACTTTGGGGATAAATGTATGCATAAAAGACCATGTAATACGCTATAAATATGCACTTTTCACCACGAATCACACCCCCCAACTAGCTCGCTGCTAGTCCCTAGCAATGAAGCGAACTACAACAGTGTTTATTTAACTCTAAAAATGAAAACAAAATAAATTAAAATCCTAACTCACTTTCGCAGGAATCGCGATTGCATTTAGCACATGCAACAAGCCTTTAAACCTCTAGGTTACCCCTAGTGGACGAGTGTTGTCTCGTGAGGGTTTGCAGTGAATCTACCCACAAAATTCATGTTTATAGTAATGGTTCTAGTTTAAATGTTTTCAAGAAATTTTCCTCTCATTAACAATGTGGTTAAGCTCAACAGTCTTATGAAACTCTCTAGTATGCCATAGCCATGCAACACACATTATAGTTAATCTACTATCAAAGTCATTAGAATGTTCCATAGCTATTAATCTTCAAGTGTGTGTGTGAATGGACAACCAAAATACCAAACTTTAATTTCAAAGCTTGCATAACCTAAGACACTATCAAGACGTTCATTTTGACTCAACTCTTACCGGGATTACACTCTCAAGATGAAATCACTCCGAGTTGGGTGTAATAATTATCACTCATGATATGGAAGCTATAAAGAGTAAATGTAAGTGGAATCTAATGCTTCTCATATCTAAATAGAAAACGGACATTTAAGTGCACAAAGTCTCATGAAAGGATACCTTTCACTAGAAGAGCGAGATACCGCGGAGAACTCTCTCGTTACCTTAATTTCAAATCCAATTTACCTAGAATCATTAGGACTTTGAAAAAGAGGTGTTAAGTGAAAGAAGAAAGAGATTCGTGATATTCAATTGGGTCAAAGGCTGTGATTGGAATGTCTACTACAATTTTTCAAACTTCCCCCACATCTCCAATCTCTCTCTTTTCTTCTTCTTCTCTTCTTTTTTTTTCTTTTCTTTTTCACACTCTTCTTTTTATTATTTTTTTTTCTTTTGTAACAACCATTGACACTTTTTTTTTTCTTTTCATGCCTTTTTTTTTTCATTTTTTTCATCATTTTTTCTTTGCCAACTTTCTATTATTCACACAACCAAACTTCTTGTCAATGCAACACATCCCAATCACACTTAAATAAAGAACTGAGGCTTGAACTCCTAATTTGGAGTTAGGTATAGACTTTAGGATTGTGAGGACAAGGAAAATATGATAAGCTCAAGAGGTGAAGTAAAGGAATAGCATAGAGGTAGGCCAAGGCTATATTATCCATATATGGTCAAAAGATGGCCTAAATCATCTTCTAAGTTAATAGGATTATTCATTTCAGTAAATTCAAGAGCTCTAAAGTTGGTAAATCCTGAACGTTCTCTTCTAGTGATCAGTCAAAATGAAGAAAATTGAGACTTACAACGAATTAATACGCTTTTCAAAAAGTAAGAGTAATTTATAAAACCCTCAAAAACAAAAGAATGGCACAAAAGCTCATTTGGGTTCTTAGTCTCCACTACAGTCTCTCAAGACACCTAAGTTATGATTACTAATCCATTTAAGCTAAGTACAAGGTTATCACAACGTGCTCAAAGTTGTTTGAAGATTAAAAAGCATAAAATATACTATAACTAAGATAGTAAACAAACTACCATAGTGTATCACATACTAATAACATATAAAAAATA
This sequence comes from Hydrangea macrophylla, assembly GCA_033977485.1. NCBI lineage: Eukaryota > Viridiplantae > Streptophyta > Magnoliopsida > Cornales > Hydrangeaceae > Hydrangea > Hydrangea macrophylla. The sequence goes on along the minus strand of CM066998.1, from coordinate 645,225 downwards.
ACACTAATGCATCATAACTGACTACATTAACTATGAGAGAAATACAAGAACCATTAAAAATTTCAAAATTTTTGCAATTTTGATTTACTGAGTCATGTTGCTAAGCAGGTATATTGACACGAAACCATAAAAAGAAATAAACGAGGCATGCAATGACTCACTCCCCCCAACTAAAACTAAACATTGTCCCCAATGTTCTAAACTATGCACATGGACATGTAAAGTAAAGCGAGAGAAGGAAGGATGTTACCTCGAGGCGTTTATAATCCAGATTTTTTTTTTCAAGTTACCTACAAAATCATTAGTAGCAACAAGGAAAACTAGAGAATATAATACAACTACTCAGCAAATAAATTCGGTTCATCAAGATTTTTATCATAAATCAATAACCCAAATTTTCGAGGATCCTCCCAATGAAATAATTTAACAGTGAGAAGAATGTTGGGATCCTCATAAAATTGCAACTCCCCCCAACTAATGTCAGGCTCAAGGTCAGAGGAGATGATGCAAAACCTATGGCTTCCAAATTTTTTTGGGACAGTTATAAAAGGAATACCACACTTTTTAGGAATTATATGCAAAAAACGATCTTTGGTGTTGGTATTTCCTATAACAGCCTCTATTTTAATACTAAAAACAGGGGGAGGCCATGGTTCAATAAAAGGGGCAGGGTCGAAGTGATGTTCTAATGAAGCTTCACCACCCTCCGCTTGTCCTAGAACAGAATCTATGGAGATATAATCATAGGAATTGAATTTCTGTTCTATGCACATGGTTTTGGACTGGACTTGGATAAAGCTATCTATTTGGGCCTCAATGTCATAATCACTCAAGAAGGTCAAGCAGTCTAGAAGATTGCTAGCTTCTTGTTGAATTTTAAGATCATCTAAAGTGGGCCCAATATTTTCCAAGTCATCTCTCAAAGAATTTTGAAAGTTAAAATTTTGTGAAGAACATGTGCTAGTATCCTTACCATCCTCTTCCACAACACATTATGTTTGTTCACGAATGGGGTACACATAACATTCAAGCTCAGGACGAGAGCTTTGATTGATAGCAAGGATAGGTGATGGGCAACTTGGTGACACCACCTCTTCGGTCGAAAGAGGTGAGGGTTCATGAATATCACAAGAATCTAAATCAGATTTAGATTTTTCAATTATGTCCTCTCTAGGGTCACTTTCAAAGGTAGGGGTAGAGTCAACAGGGGACTCTTCCTTTCCTAATTGCGTGCAATCACCTAAACTCTCGTCATCTTTTAAAACCTCATTCTCATCCTTGTAACTCTCCTCACTATATATGTCATCTATTGAGGTGCTCTGGACAAAGAGATTGTGCAGTTTTATCCAGGCAGTGAAGGAGTTGATGTCTGGGGTTGTATGTTGAGGAGAAGATGGTTCTACAACTTCATGCTCAATGGTTTGGTTTTGGAGTTCTTGTTGGGTTACACTTTCTCAAATGAGTTGTTAACCTCACTCGATATGAACCCATCATTGTCCTCTAATTCCATTCCATTATTAGTGTCTTGAAATTCAGGTTGTAGCGTTGAAGGACTGGTATAGTCTTCTAAAGATTGGCTATCAAATGCTTGTTGATATCTAGCTCCTAATTTATCAATTGCACTCTCTAGCCTTTTCATTTCACTAAGCAACAATTCTAACATACCATTATCCTCAACTTGGTTATTCTCCTCATTATAACTATATGAAGTTTCACCCCATTGTTGTTGGTAATAGTCCCCTTCCCATTGTGTTTGTGTGCAAGACTCCCCAGAAGGAAAGTCTTGGTGCATTTGGTAATCGTGGGAACTACTACTATATCCTACACATTGCGATTGATAGAACTCTCCAGGTGGAGGTTCTTGATACGTTTGATAACATGGGGGACTAACACGATGGTTTTCCCATTGTGGTGATTGGTAGCACTCAGGTTGATAATGTGCATCATATGTGGGTGCTTGCGAACTCGGGGTATAGTTCTCCTTACCTAATGTGTACCCATTCGTGGTATTTGTGTTGTATGGAGGGTAATATGGATAAGAAATGTTTACCCAAAATATTTAAACAAAAGAAATTTTTTTTTTTTTTTTTTTTTTCTTGTGAGAGAAAAAGTCCAATGATTTTTTTTTTTAAGTAAAAGAAGAAAAATGGAAAAACTTAGTAAAATCCTAACCTAGTTGCCTTCCCCGGCAACGGCGCCAAAAACTTGACACGACTAAAATGTTGTGCGCTCTTGTGCAACACCCAAGTGTAGGTGATCGTGCAAGTAATACTGGATAAGTCCAGGTCGATCCCACAGGGAAGGAATAGGAAGAATATATACTAAGTTACAACCAAAAGAAAAAGAAAATAAGAATGAATGATTGGAAGTGTACTAACAAATCCTAATTAATTAAATTAAACTAAATAATAAACTAAAGCATAAAGAAACATAACTAATTAAACAAGTAAATTAAAGGAGTTGGAAACACGTGAATCCACATTAATCCTAACCATCTACCATGCATATTCATTAACGCTCTATGGAGTTCATTCCTCTTCAGTATTCCGTATTTTTCTAAAGATATAGAATCAATAGCCCTTTCATGACCGGGACTACAACATCACAGTTGATTTTAAAATACTTGAAAGACAGTTTAAAACAATGGTTATTACTTGCACTCTAAATGGTGTTAGCATTCAAAGTGGTTTTCAAAAGTCATTGAAGAAAAGGCCTTAAGGCTTTAAGTTCTAAAAACTGTTGTGACAAACTGAGCTTATTGGGACAATTTGATGACAGATTTCTAAAACAGAAAGTCATGGAATACTTAAAAGAATCATCTCAGGAATCAACATGTTCGATCGATCGAAGCGCTCTCGATCGATCGGACTGCATCATCCTTCAATCGATCAAAATGTCTTCGATCGCTTGACTATGGCCCTGGTTTGATCGATCGAAATATCTTCGATCGATCGAGCTCAGGTTTTCTAAATCATACATGGCAGAGGCTAAAAATCAATATTTCGTCACATATTTCCAACGTCTAAACTACGGAAACATAATAAAACTATTGCAGAAATAGTAAAACAAAGCAATCATCAACATCTAAACTAATAAACAATCAAAGAACATAGATTGGAAAGAAAAAACCTGTAAATAATCTGAATATAATCTGAATAAACTTGAAACAAACTTGAATCTTCAATCTACAATGGAAAAGGAGGAAGAAGAAGATTAATCTAACCTAAACTACTCCTAATCTAACCCTAAAACTACCCTAAACTGCTGTTTTTCGCGTTCTGGAGCGTCCTCTCTTCGTCTGGCGTCAAAACGACGTATATATAGGGTTCCCGTAGAGTTTACGCAACTTTTGGATGATTAAAAAGTTCGATCGATCGAGCTTAGTTCGATCGATCGAAGGTTCGATCGATTGAACTCTTCTTCAATCGCTTGAACTCTCTGATTTTGACAGCACTGCGCACCGATGGGAGAATGGCCATAACTTTTTACTCGGACCTCGGATTGACCTCTCGTTTGCGGCCACGCGACCGTAACTCGAAGATCTACATTTTATATCTCTGGGAAAATCTTCCAAATCTGAAGTCTTCATTGTCAAAATTGGCGTTTTCTCAGCTGCTTATGTTGTTCTATCCACCAGAATCACTTTTCTTTAGCTCCACTTCATTGATTTGCATCCTAATACCTATAAAATAATGCAAAAACATATGGTTTAGCATTAATACAATAAAAAGAACATTGTTATTAGAATGCACCTAAATGTAGGGACTTTGGGGATAAATGTATGCATAAAAGACCATGTAATACGCTATAAATATGCACTTTTCACCACGAATCACCGTGCACGCTGCGTGTGCTGCCTGTGCGAGCAGCACGTGCTGCCCGTGCATGTAGCATATGGAATCCTGTGCGCTGAAGTGCTGCCATTGCGTGCAGCCAGGATTCCAGCCAAGATTCCAACCAGGATTCCAGCCAGGATTCCTGACAACCAACCCCCCCCCCCCCCCCCCCCCCCCCCCCCCCCCCCCTATATATGCAATCTGAACAGTTTTCATGGTGGCAGGAGGAGATATTGAGCAGCTCGATCAGTCATAATTGTAATTGTTAAAAATTGCCAACTTCATTTCAATTAAAATGACCCGATTATGATAAGTAAACGGAAAGTGGAATTTTTCAAAAAAAAAAAAACAAAGTTCACATTTTTTAAAATGACCATTTTGCCCTTGGGCTATTTTTTTACTACAAAGTTCTCTAACGGTCAAGTTTTTTTCAAATAAAATGATTCGAATATGATAAGTGAACGGAGAGTGGATTTTTTTTGCAAAAGTCATTATTTTTTAAAAAGACCATTTTGCCCTTGGCCTATTTTGACACAACAAAACTCTTTTGTGTTAGCTAATTCCTGTTTTCTTTGTTTCTTTCATTCGTTTACTTCTTCCTTTCAATCTTTCGGCAGCGTATTTATATAATTATATGTTTATATACGCGACCCGTCGGTATGTGTGTTGTTTTGCCGCCCGTACTAAATGCTGCTTGTGCGCGCAGCATGTGCTGCTTGTGCACAACACATTTTCTTTCTTGATACTTTCTTTCTTTCGCGTGCAACCGTTTGTTCCATCATCGTGCCATACCGAGCGCGAAGCATGTGCTTCCATACGCTGCCGTGCACGTAAAATGTTCTGCCGTGCGTGGAGCATATGGAATCCTGTGTGTTGAAGTGCTGCCAGTGCACGCAGCCCATGCACGCTGCGTGTGTTGCCTGTGTGCGCAGCACGTGCTGCCCGTGCGAGCAACATATGGAATCCTGTGCGCTGAAGTGCTGCCATTGCGCGCAGCAAGTACACGCTTTCTTTCGCGCGTCATAGATATATATATATATTTAGCGTGCCACGATTGTTCCACGATGGTGCTTCCATACGTGTTGCCCGTGTGCACTACCTGTGCACTGCCGTGCATGCTGCCCGTCCACGCAGTATGTGCTTCCATGTGCTGCCGTGCATGCTTCCCATGCACTTAGCATGTGGTGCCGTGCGTGCTGCCCGTGCATTCTGCCCGTGCACGAAGCAAGGATTCCAACTAGGATTCCAACTAGGATTCCAGCCAGGATTCCTGACAGGATTCCAGCCAGGATTCCAGCCAGGATTCCAACCACGATTCCTGCCAGGATTCCAGCAAGGATTCCAACCAGGATTCCTTCTTTTAGTATTCTTTTCTTTTCTTTCCTTTCTTTCTTTCGCGCGTTATAGATATATATATATATATCTAGCGTTCCACGATTGTTCCATGATTGTGCTTCCGTCCGTGCTGCCCGTGTTCACTACCTATGCACTGCCGTGCACGCTGCCTGTGCACGCAGCATATGCTTCCATCTGCTGCCGTGCGTGCTGCCCGTGTATTCTGCCCGTGCACAAAGCAAGGATTCCAACCAGAATTCCTGCCAGGATTCCAGCTAGGATTCCAGCCAGGATTCCAGCAAGGATTCCAACCAGGATTCCAACCAGGATTCCTTCTTTTTATATTCTTTTCTTTTCTTTCCTTTCCTTTCCTTTCTTTCTTTCGCGCGTCATAGATATATATAAATATATTTAGCGTGCCAGGATTGTTCCACGATTGTGCTTCCATGCGTGCTGCCCGTGTGCACTGCCTGTGCACTATCGTGCACGGTGCCCCGTGCACGCAGCATGTGCTTCCATGTGCTATCGTGCGGGCTTCCCGTGTACTCAGCATTTGCTGCCGTGCGTGCTGCTCGTGCAAGTTGCCCGTGCATTCTGCACGTGCACGAAGCAAGGATTCTAACCAGGATTCTAGCAAGGATTCCAGCCAGGATTCCTGCCAGGATTCCAGCCAGGATTCCAGCAAGGATTCCAGCAAGGATTCCAACCAGGATTCCTACCAGGATTCCAGCAAGGATTCCAACCAGGATTCCTTCTTTTAATATTCTTTTCTTTTCTTTCCTTTCATTCTTTCGCGGGTCATAGATATATATATATATTTAGCGTGCCACGATTGTTCCACGATTGTGCTTCCATGCGTGCTATCCGTGTTCACTGCCTGTGCACTGCCGTGCACTCTGCCTGTGCACGCAGCATATGCTTCCATGTGCTGCCGTGCATGCTTCCCGTGGACTTAGCATGTGCTGCCGTGCGTGCTGCCCATGCACGTTGCCCGTGCATTCTACCCGTGCACGAAGCAAGGATTCCAACAAGGATTCCAGCCAGGATTCCTGCCAGGATTCCAACCAGGATTCCAGCTAGGACTCCAGCCAGGACTCCAGCAAGGATTCCAACCAGGATTCCTTCCAGGATTCCAGCAAGGATTCCAACCAGGATTCCTTCTTTTAATATTCCTTTCTTTTCTTTCCTTTCCTTTCCTTTCTTTCTTTCGCGCGTCATAGATCTATATATATATTTAGCGTGCCACGATTATTTCACGATTGTGCTTCCATGCGTGCTGCCCGTGTGCACTTCCTGTGCACTGTCGTGCACGCTGCCCGTGCACGCAGCAAGTGGTTCCAAGTGCTGCCGTGCGGGCTTCCCGTGCACTTACCATGTGCTGCAGTGCATGCTGCCCGTGCACATTGCCCGTGCATACTTGCCGTGGACGAAGCAAGTATTCCAACCAGGATTCCTGCCAGGATTCCAACCAGGATTCCAACCAGGGTTCCTTCTTTTAATATTCTTCTCTTTTCTTTCCTTTCTTTCTTTCGTGCGTCATAGATATATATATATATATTTAGCATGCCACGATTGTAATTCCATGCATGCTGCCCGTGTGCACTGCCTGTGCACTATCATGCACGGTGCCAGTGCACACAGCATGTGCTTCCATGTGCTGCTGTGCGGGCTTCCCGTGCACTTAGCATTTGCTACCGTGCGTGCTGCCCGAGCATGTTGCCCGTGCATTCTGCACGTGCACGAAGAAAGGATTCCAACCAGGATTCCAGCAAGGATTCCAGCTAGGATTCCAGCAAGGATTCCAGCAAGGATTCCAGCCAGGATTCCAACCAAGATTCCTACCAGGATTCTAGCAAGGATTCCAACCAGGATTCCTTTTTTTAATATTCTTTTCTTTCCTTTCCTTTAATTCTTTCGCACGTCATGGATATATATATATACATTTAGCGTGCCACGATTGTTCCACGATTGTGCTTCCTTGCGTGCTGCCCGTGTGCACTATTAGTGCACTACCGTGCACGCTGCCTGTGCACGCAACATGTGCTTCCATGTGCTGCCGTGTGGGTTTCCCGTGCACATAGCATGTGATGCCGTGCGTGCTGCCTGTGCACGTTGCCCATGCATTCTGTACGTGCACGAAGCAAGGATTCCAACCAGGATTCCAGCGAGGATTCCTGCCAGGATTCCAGTCAGGATTCCAGCCAGGATTCCAACCAGGATTCCTACCAGGATTCCAGCAAGGATTCCAACCAGGATTCCTTCTTTTAATATTCTTTACTTTCCTTTCCTTTCTTTTTTTTGCGCGTCATGGATATATATATATATATATATATATTTACCGTGCCACGATTATTCCACGATTGTGCTTCCATGCATGCTGCCCGTGTGCACTATTAGTGCACTACCGTGCACGCTGCCCGTGCATGCAGTATGTGCTTCCATGTGCTACCGTGCGGGCTTCCCGTGCACTTAGCATGTGCTGCCGTGCATGCTGCCCGTGTACGTTGCTCGTGCATTCTGTACGTGCACGAAGCAAGGATTCCAACCAGGATTC
>CM066998.1:625000-627500 GCA_033977485.1 Hydrangea macrophylla | reverse complement strand
ACCACTCACACGCCATTACGTACAGCTGTCCAAGACCAACCAACGATATTTTGCACACTTGCTATAAACTCGTGGCCGTTGCAAGCATCCAAAACTGTATGATGGCCAATGAGAGCACCGCTAGGCGTGACAACAACGCATCCGTTAGGTATCCGAGATAGGATACAGCACGCAATTGGGGAGAGAGCATGCACAAATGCAAGCTTGGCCTTGTACTCGTGTGGACTGCCTGTGCGCGCGGCCATGTGCTAAAGTGCTGCCAATGCGCGTTGCCTGTGCACGTTGCGTGTACTGCCTGGGTGCGCAGCACGTGCTGCCCGTGCGTGCAGCATATGGAATCATGTGCACTGCGTGTGTAGCCTGGGCGCGCAGCACGTGCTGCCCGTGCGTGCAGCATATGGAATCATGTGCGCTGAAGTGTTGCCATTGTGCGCAGCATGTGCACGCTGCGTATGCTGCCTGTGCACGCAGCACCTGCTGCCTGTGCACGCAGTACCTGCTGCCCGTGCGTGCAGCATATGCGATGCTGTGCGGAGCCAGGATTCCAGCCTAGATTCCAGCCAGGATTCCTCGACAGCGTGCAGCATTAGGAATCCTGTGCGCTTAAGTGCTGCCATTGCTCGCAGCCAGGATTCCAGACAACCAACCCCCACACCCCCCCTCCCCCCCCCCCCCCCCCCCCCCCCCCTCTCCCCCCTATTTATGCATTCTGAACATTTTTCAGGTGGCAGGAGGAGATATTGACCTGCTCGAGCAGTCATAATTGTAATTGTTAAAAATTGCCAACTTCATTTCAAGTAAACGGAAAGTGGAATTTTTCAACAAAAAAAAAAGTTCACATTTTTTAAAATGACCATTTTGCCGTTGGGCTGTTTTTTCACTACAAAATTCTCTAACAGTCAAGTTTTTTTCAAATAAAATGATTCGAATATGATAAGTGAACGGAGAGTGGATTTTTTTTTGCAAAAGAAATTATTTTTTAAAATGACCATTTTACCCTTGGCCTATTTTGACACAACAAAACTATTTTGTGTTGGCTAATTCCTGTTTTCTTTGTTTCTTTCTTTCGTTTCTTTCTTCCTTTCAATCTTTAGGCCGCGTATTTACATAATTATATGTTTATATGCGCGACCCGTCGGCATGTGTGTTGCTTTACCGCCCGTGCTAAATGTTGCCTGTGCGCGCAGCATGTGCTGCTTGTGCACAACACATTTTCTTTCATGATACTTTCTTTCTTTCGCGTGCAATAATTTATTCCATCATCGTGCCATATTGAGCGCGATGCATGTGCTTCCATGCGCTGTCGTGCATGCAGAATGTGCTGCCGTGCGTGGTGCATATGGGATCCTGTGCGCTGAAGTGCTGCTAGTGCATACAACCCGTACACGCTGTGTGTGCTGCCTGGGCGCGCAGCACGTGATGCCCGTGCGTGCAGCATATGGAATCCTGTACGCTGAAGTGCTACCATTGCGGGCAGCAAGTGCACGCTTTCTTTCGCGCATCATAGATATATATATATATATATTTAGCAAGGCACGATTTTTCCATGATTGTGCTTCCATACGTGCTGCCCGTGTGCACTACCTGTGCACTGCCGTGCACGCTTTCCTTGCACGCAGCATGTGCTTCCATGTGCAGCCGTGCGTGCTTCCCGTGCACGTAGCATATGCTATCGTGCGTGCTGCCCGTGCATTCTGCCCATGCACGAAGCAAGGATTCCAACTAGGATTCAAGCAAGGATTCCAGCTAGGATTCCTGCCAGGATTCCAAGAAGGATTCCAGCAAGGATTCCGGCCAAGATTCCAACCACGATTCCTACCAGGATTCCAGCAAGGATTCCAACCAAGATTCCTTCTTTTAATATTCTTTTCTTTTCTTTCCTTTCCTTTCATTCTTTCGCGCATCATAGATATATATATATATATATATTTAGCGTGCCACGATTGTTCCACGATTGTGCTTCCATGCATGCTGCCCGTGTGCACTGCCTGTGCATTGCCGTGGACGCAGCATTTGCTTCCATGTGCTGTCGTGCGTGCTTTCCGTGCACTTAACATGTGCTGCCGTGTGTGCTGCCCTTGAACGAAGCAAGGATTCCCACCAGGATTCCAGCCAGGATTCCAACCAGGATTCCATCAAGGATTCAAACCAAGATTCCTACCAGGATTCCAGCAAGGATTCTAACCAGGATTCCTTCTTTTAATATTCTTTTCTTTTCTTTCCTTTCTTTCTTTCGCGCGTCATAGATATATATATATATTTAGCGTGCCACGATTGTTCCACGATTGTGCTTCCATGCGTTCTTCCCATGTGCACTGCCTGTGCACTGTCGTGCACGCAGCATGTGCTTCCATGTGCCGCCGTGCGTGCTTCCCGTGCACTTAGCATGTGCTGCCGTGCGTGCTGCCCGTGCACGAAGCAAGGACTCCAACCAGGATTCCAGTCAGGATTCCTGCCAAGATTCCAACCAGGATTACAGCTAGGATTCCAGCCTGGATTC
>CM066998.1:617500-620000 GCA_033977485.1 Hydrangea macrophylla | reverse complement strand
CCCCCTTTCAATTTCGGCTTCGATCATCAAAATATTGCGCAATTCCTTACTAGTTGGGTGTCGATATTCGGTTCATACACCATGAAAGACCCCAACTTTGGGTTCAAGCACAAAATCATCCTCTGATTAAAATGCCAGTCTCTACTGGAAAGGTAACTCACAAAGGCCACATAAGAATCCCAATGGTACATCCCTGCACTGTGCAAAAGGAAAATGGGCACAACAGGCTAAAGAAATGCTATGAAGATGCCCACGCAATCCCACACTAGGACACCCTCTCTCTTCCCACATAATGTTCCCATTTGCTTTCCTTCCGACCAAAATTTCCATTCGCCGAGGGACCTTTGATTCCAACATTGAGCTGTATCACCATTTGCTTGTGGCTTATTTAGGGACATTCGTTACAATATCGAGGGACATTGTCCACGAGGATTTTGTGATACTCTTTTTTTGCTCCTCCGAGGGACATTTGCCACGAGCATGGGGTGATTTTTTTGCACCACTATACAGGGAATTTTGATACCGAAGGACTTTTGATTTCCATACCCGAGGGACTTTTGCTTTGCAAACCGATGGCCTTTTTTTCCTTTTGAGTCCCAATTTGATCCCCTCCCTACCTGAGAGGACCATGCTTCACACCTTGGCTGAGGGGGACAGCCAACAGGAAGCATATCAAGCTCCATCCTACCCCCAATATATGTAAAATGAACATTCTTTAGGATGACAGGAGGAGATATTGGCCATGCTCGAGGTATAATAATCGGGACACCACATAATTACATTTTTTTACTCCAAAAGAGGGAAGCACTAAAAAGGCATCGCTACAAGGGTAGGGAAGTGCCATCGTAGCACAACCAAAACACCACTCACACGCCATTACGTACAGCTGCCCAAGACTAACCAACGATATTTTGCACACTTGCTATAAAATCGTGGCCATTGTAAGCATCCAAAACCGTATGATGGCCAATGAGAGCACCGATAGGCGTGACAACAATGCATCCGTTAGGTATCCAAGATAGGATACAGCACGTAATTGGGGAGAGAGCATGCACAAATGCAAGCTTGGCCAGTACTCGTGTGGACTGCCTGTGCGCGCGGCCATGTGCTAAAGTGCTGCCAGTGCACGCTGCATGTGCTGCTTGGACGCGTAGCCCGTCACGCTAGTGTGCTGCCTAGGCGCGCAGCACGTGCTGCCCGTGCATGCAGCATATGGAATCATGTGCGCTGAAGTGCTACCATTGCGCGCAGCACATGCACGCTGCGTGTGCTGTTTATACGCGCAGCACCTGCTACCCGTGCGTGCAGCATATGCGATCCTGTGCAAAGCCAGGATTCCTTGGCAGCATGCAGCATATAGAATCCTATGCACTGAAGTGCTGCCATTACGCGCAACACGTGCACACTGCGTGTGCTGCTTGTGCGCGCAGCACCTGCTGCCCGTGCGTGCAGTATATGCGATCTAGTGCGCAGCCCATGCACGCTGCGTGTACTGCCTGTGCGCGTAGCACGTGCTGCCCATGCATGCAGCATATGGAATCCTGTGCGCTGAAGTGCTGCCATTGCGCGCAGCCAAGATTCCAACCAGGATTCCAGCAAGGATTCAAGCCAGGATTCCTCGGCATCGTGCAGCATATGGAATCCTGTGCGCTGAAGTGCTTCCATTACGCGCAGCACGTGCACGCTGCATGTGCTGCCTGTGCGCGCAGCACCTGCTGCCCGTGCGTGCAGCATATGCGATCATGTGCGCAGCCCGTGCACGCTGCGTGTGCTGCCTGTGCGCGCAGCACGTGCTGCCCGTGCGTGCAGCATATGGAATCCTGTGCAATGAAGTGCTGCCATTGCTCGCAGCCAGGATTCCAACCAGGATTCCAGCCAGGATTCTTAACAACCAACCCCCCCCCCTATATATGCATTCTGAACATTTTTCATGGTGGCAGGAGGAGATATTGAGCTGCTCGAGCAGTCATAATTATAATTGTTAAAAATTGCCAACTTCATTTCAATTAAAATGACCCGATTATGATAAGTAAACAGAAAGTGGAATTTTTTTTAAAAAAAAAAGTTCACATTTTTTAAAATGACCATTTTGCCCTATGGCTGTTTTTTCACTACAAAGTTCTCTAACAGTTAAGTTTTTTTCAAATAAAATGATTCGAATATGATAAGTGAACGGAGAGTGGATTTTTTTGCAAAAGTCATTATTTTTTAAAATGACCATTTTGCCCTTGGCCTTTTTTGACACAACAAAACTCTTTTGTGTTAGCTAATTGCTGTTTTCTTTGTTTCTTTCATTCGTTTACTTCTTCCTTTCAATCTTTCGGCTGCGTATTTACATAATTATATGTTTATATGCGCGACCTGTCGGCATGTGTGTTGCTTTGCCGCACATGCTAAATGCTGCCTGTGCGCGCCGCATGTGCTGCTTGTGCACAACACATTTTCTTTCTTGATACTTTCTTTCTTTCGCGTGCAACCATTTGTTCCATCATCGTGGCAT
>CM066998.1:607500-612500 GCA_033977485.1 Hydrangea macrophylla | reverse complement strand
CCAAATAAACAACAATGGCACCAAGTGGGAGGCAGGGTCACAGAAAAAGGTTATGGATGAAAATACCACCAAAAGGGACATTGCGCGGAAGGGAGGGTTACCAGCAAAAAGGGGTCGTTGTCAATGAAATCTGCTCAAATGCAAAGAACGGTCGTCAAGACGCCCAGGCGACCCCCATGATGGACACCCTCTTTCAATCTTGGCTTTGGTCGTCCAAATATTGCGCTTTTCCTTACTAGTTGGTTGTCGGTATTTGGTTCATACACCATGAAGGTCGCAAACTTTGGGTCCAAGCACAAAGTCATCGTTCGACCAATTGCCAGTCTCTACTCAAAAGGCAGCTCACAAGGGCCACATAAGAATCCCAATGGCAACATCACTGCGTAGGTCCAAAATAAAATGGGAGCAAAAGGCAAAGAGTGGTAGTCAAGATGCCCATGCAAACCCCCATGATGGACACCCCCCTTTCAATTCCGGCTTCGATCATCAAAATATTGCGCAATTCCTTACTAGTTGGGTGTCGATATTCGGTTCATACACCATGAAAGACCCCAACTTTGGGTTCAAGCACAAAATCATCCTCTGATTAAAATGCCAGTCTCTACTGGAAAGGTAACTCACAAAGGCCACATAAGAATCCCAATGGTACATCCCTGCACTGTGCAAAAGGAAAATGGGCACAACAGGCTAAAGAAATGCTATGAAGATGCCCACGCAATCCCACACTAGGACACCCTCTCTCTTCCCACATAATGTTCCCATTTGCTTTCCTTCCGACCAAAATTTCCATTCGCCGAGGGACCTTTGATTCCAACATTGAGCTGTATCACCATTTTCCTGTGGCTTATTTAGGGACATTCGTTACAATATCGAGGGACGTTGTCCACGAGCATTTTGTGATACTCTTTTTTTGCTCCTCCGAGGGACATTTGCCACGAGCATGGGGTGATTTTTTTGCACTACTATACAGGGAATTTTGATACCGAAGGACTTTTGATTTCCATACCCGAGGGACTTTTGCTTTGCAAACCGATGGCCTTTTTTTCCTTTTGAGTCCCAATTTGATCCCCTCCCTACCTGAGAGGACCATGCTTCACACCATGGCTGAGGGGGACAGCCAACAGGAAGCATATCAAGCTCCATCCTACCCCCTATATATGCAAAATGAACATTCTTTAGGATGGCAGGAGGAGATATTGGCCATGCTCGAGGTATAATAATCGGGACACCACATAATTACATTTTTTTACTCCAAAAGAGGGAAGCACTAAAAAGGCATCGCTACAAGGGTAGGGAAGTGCCATCATAGCACAACCAAAACACCACTCACACGCCATTACGTACAACTGCCCAAGACCAACCAACGATATTTTGCACACTTGCTATAAACTCGTGGCCATTACAAGCATCCAAAACCGTATGATGGCCAATGAGAGCACCGCTAGGCGTGACAACAATGCATCCGTTAGGTATCCAAGATAGGATACAGCACGTAATTGGGGAGAGACCATGCACAAATGCAAGCTTGGCCAATACTCGTGTGGAATGCCTGTGCGCGCGGCCATGTGCTAAAGTGCTGCCAATGCGCACTGCCTGTGCACGCTGCGTGTGCTGCTTGGACGCGTAGCCCGTCACGCTAGTGTGCTGCCAAGGCGCGTAGCATGTGCTGTCCGTGCATGTAGCATATGGAACCTTGTGCGCTGAAGTGCTACCATTGCGCGCAGCACGTGCACGCTGCGTGTGCTGTTTGTAAGCGCAACACCTGCTACCCGTGCGTGCAGCATATGCGATCCTGTGCAAAGCCAGGATTCCTTGGCAGCATGCAGCATATAGAATCCTGTGTGCTGAAGTGCTGCCATTGCGCGCAACACGTGCACGCTGCGTGTGCTGCCTGTGCGCACAGCACCTGCTGCCCGTGCGTGCAGCATATGCGATCTAGTGTGCAGCCCATGCACGCTGCGTGTACTGCCTGTGCGTGCAGCACATGCTGCCCGTGCGTACAGCATATGGAATCTTGTGCGCTGAAGTGCTGCCATTGCGCGCAACAAGGATTCCAACCAGGATTCCAGCAAGGATTCCAGCCAGGATTCCAGCCAGGATTCCTCGGCAGCGTGCAGCATATGGAATCCTGTGCGCTGAAGTGCTTCCATTGCACGCAGCACGTGCACACTGCATGTGCTGCCTGTGCGCGCAGCACCTGCTGCCCGTGCGTGCCGCATATGCGATCCTGTGCGCAGCCCGTGCACCCTGCGTGTGCTGCCTGTGCGCGCAGCACGTGCTACCTGTGCGTGCAGCATATCGAATCCTGTGCAATGAAGTGCTGCCATTGCGCGCAGCCAGGATTCCAACCAGGATTCCAGCCAGGATTCCTGACAACCAACCGCCCCCTCCCCCCCCCCCCCCCCCCCCTATATATGCATTCTGAACATTTTTCATTGTGGCAGGAGGAGATATTGAGCTGCTCGAGCACTCATAATTATAATTGTTAAAAATTGCCAACTTCATTTCAATTAAAATGACCCGATTATGATAAGTAAACAGAAAGTGGAATTTTTTTTTTAAAAAAAAAAAAAGTTCACATTTTTTAAAATGACCATTTTGCCCTATGGCTGTTTTTTCACTACAAAGTTCTCTAACAGTTAAGTTTTTTTCAAATAAAATGATTCGAATATGATAAGTGAACGGAGAGTGGATTTTTTTGCAAAAGTCACTATTTTTTAAAATGACCATTTTGCCCTTGGCCTTTTTTGACACAACAAAACTCTTTTGTGTTAGCTAATTGCTGTTTTCTTTGTTTCTTTCATTCGTTTACTTCTTCCTTTCAATCTTACGGCTGCGTATTTACATAATTATATGTTTATATGCGCGACCTGTCGGCATGTGTGTTGCTTTGCCGCACGTGGTAAATGCTGCCTGTGCGCGCCGCATGTGCTGCTTGTGCACAACACATTTTCTTTCTTGATACTTTCTTTCTTTCGCGTGCAACCATTTGTTCCATCATCGTGGCATACCGAGCGTGAAGCATGTGCTTCCATGTGCTGCCATGCACGCAGAATGTGCTGCTGTGCGTGGAGCATATGGGATCCTGTGTGCTGAAGTGCTGCCAGTGCACGCAGCCCGTGCACGCTGCGTGTGCTGCTTGGGCGAGCAGAACGTGTTGCCCGTGCGTGCAGCATATGGAATCCTGTACGCTGAAGTGCTGCCATTGCGCACAGCAAGTGCACGCTTTCTTTCACGCGTCATAGATATATATATATATATTTAGCGTGCCACGATTGTTCCACGATTGTGCTTCCATACGTACTGCCCGTGTGCACTGCCGTGCTTGCTGCCCGTGCACGCACCATGTGCTTCCATGTGCTGCCGTGCGTGCTTCCCGTGCACTTAGCATGTGCTACCGTACGTGCTGCTCGTGCACGTTGCCCATGCAATCAACCCGTGCACGAAGCAAGGATTCCAACTAGGATTCCAGTAAGGATTCTAGCCAGGATTCCTGCCAGGATTCCAACCAGGATTCCAGCCAGGATTCCAACCACAATTCCTACCAAGATTCCAGCAATGATTCCAACCAGGATTACTTCTTTTAATATTCTTTTCTTTTCTTTCCTTTCCTTTCTTTCTTTCGCGCGTCATAGATATATATATTTAACGTGCCATGATTATGCTTCCATGCGTGCTACCCGTGTGCCCTACCTGTGTACTACCGTGCACGCAGCATGTGCTTCCATGTGCTATCGTGCGTGCTTCCCGTGCACGTAGAATGTGCTGCCGTGCGTGCTACCCGTGCATGTTGCCCGTGCATTCTGCCCGTGCACGAAGCAAGGATTCCCACCAGGATTCTAGCCAGGATTCCAACCAAGATTCCAGCCAGGATTCCAGCCAGGATTCCAGCGTGGATTCCAACAAGGATTCCAACCAGGATTCCTTCTTTTAATATTCTTTTCTTTTCTTTATTTTCTTTCTTTAGCGCGTCATAGATATATATATATATTTAGCGTGCCACGATTGTTCCACGATTGTGCTTCCATGCGTGCTACCCGTGTGCACTGCCTTTGCACTGCCGTGCACGCAGCATGTGCTTCCAAGTGCTACCGTTCGTGCTTCCTGTGCACTTAGCATGTGCTGCCGTGCGTGCTGCCCGTGCATTCTGCCCATGCACGAAGCAAGGATTCCAACAAGGATTCCTCGATAGCGTGCAGCATATGGAGTCCTGTGCGCTAAAGTGCTGCCATTGCGCGCAGCAAGAATTCCAACCAGGATTCCTTCTTATAATATTCTTTTCTTTTCTTTCCTTTCCTTTCTTTCTTTCGCGTGTCATAGATATATATATGTATATATATATGTGTATTTAGCGCGCCACAATTGTTCCATGATTGTGCTTCCATGCGTGCTGCCCGTGTGCACTGCCTGTGCACTACTATGCACGCTGCCCGTGCACGGAGCATGTGCTTCCAAGTGTTGCCGTGCGAGCTTCCCATACACTTAGCATGTGCTGTCGTGCGTGCTGCCCGTGCGTTGCCCGTGCATTCTGCCCGTTCACGAAGCAAGGATTCCAACCAGGATTCCTGCCAGGATTCCAACCAGGATTCCCGCCAGGATTCCAGCAAGGATTCCAACCAGGATTCCTACCCGGATTCTAGCAAGGATTCCAACTAGGATTCCTTCTTTTAATATTCTTTTCTTTTCTTTTCTTTCTTTCTTTCGCGCGTCATAGATATATATATATATTTAGTGTGCCACAATTGTTCCATGATTGTGCTTCCATGCGTGCTGCCCGTGAGATCTGCCTGTGCACTACCATGTGTGCAGCCCGTGCAAGAAGCAAGGATTCCAACCAGAATTCCAGCCAGGATTCCTACCAGGATTCCAAACAGGATTCCAGCTAGGATTCCATCCAGGATTCCATCAAGGATTCTATCCACGATTCCAGCAAGGATTCCACCCAGGATTCCTTCTTTTAATATTCTTTTCTTTTCTTTCCTTTCCTTTCTTTCTTTCGC
>CM066998.1:592500-602500 GCA_033977485.1 Hydrangea macrophylla | reverse complement strand
TACCAAATCATGGTACGAGATCAAGGGTGATCACACAGTCCCATGATGACTTGACCGACCGGGTTGCCCCGAGCCTCCAAGGTCATAGTTCCGTGCAATCGACTGGCTGGACATGCAAGTGAAATGCAATAGGCACACAAAGATTGATTAATTCGATTAAAAGGATGCTTTCAAGTCTAATCCTCAAGTGAACCCAAAATCAAAATTCTGGTCTGCGAAACCAGAGATTCTGGGTTCGATCCCCAGCAGAGTCGCCAGATTGTGAATATCGCATTTTTCTTACCCACAGCTTTTCAAAATCAAATTCAAAAACAAATGAGTCGCCACTTAATTTTTAAAAGGAGAATTAAGAAACCATTTTAAAAGCAAACTGATCTTTTAGAAACCAGAGATTAACTAGGTCCGGGGATTATGGAATGAGAGAGGAAGGAGCCCGTCGGACTAAAACACCCTCCCTCATCCTATCTTGTGATAGGCCTCTACTCAACATCCTTTTAGTCAAATTTATTAATCTAAGCATACCCTCAACTAATACATATATACATATACATCACAAAAGCATTTCCAAAGGGTGTAAAATTGCAATTGACAAAATACCATTCAAAAGCCACATAATTCAGGTAGCAAGCGATATGATATGCAATAGAGAGCAAGTGAACTTACCCGGGATCCAGTAGCGATAGTAAACGTGCAATGCATGCGAACAAAATAAAATCCTAAAAAAAAGAGTCTCTAATCACATATACACATAAGGCAAAACCTAATTCTAAGGTGTCGCGCATTAAGTCGAAAAATCAAGAAATTAAGATAAACTAAAGAGGAGTCCTAGAAATCATACCTTAATAGCGCTACAAAACAAAGGGTTAGTCCACATGCTTCACATAATAATAATATGATATCAAACAATCAATCCTAATTCTCTAGCTTATACCTAGCAAGCAATGAAATCCAACTTTATCCAATTACTAGTTCTAATTATAAGCATTAATGTACATAAATGAATGGATGTGAACAAGAATAAGACATGGATTTATTCACTAATTTGGGTCACTTAACCTCTGGATTTAAGCTAAATTATCATTATTAGGATATGGTTTAAGCCCTAAGTCATAGGAGAATCATTTGGGCCATTATTTACAAAGTTGGTCAAATGTGTCATAAAATTCTGAAAATTGCAGAGAGCAAACCAGTACTTTAAAAAAAGAAAAAGCATGTCTCTCATGGTTTGATGTCGGTGAATTTTGGACACAAGATGCCTCTGTGAGTCTAGTTTCCAAATCAAAAAGAAAATCAAGGTTTCAACGGTTAGATCTCTGGGAAAAGGATAAGAACCAGACATCGCTCAGAGATGTACAACTCCCTGTCCAGAGATATTGTTTGATTTTTTAAAAATAGCAAAAAGATGAGAAACACTTAGATCTTTTTAGGGGATATTCCTAACACATTAAGGTACCCAGAAAAAATTATTAGAGACCCCAAAAACTCCATTAGAATTCTGATTTATGAATTTCAAAATGGACTTGTTGTTCTGAAACTATTCTGAAACTCTGGACAGATTGTGGTTGACTCACAAAACCCATGATCAAACCCTTCTAAACATAAAACCACCTTAAAACAAAATTACAGTGGTATATTATTGTGTTATTGACACTTTCCCGTTGATTTCACTTGATTT
This sequence comes from Hydrangea macrophylla, assembly GCA_033977485.1. NCBI lineage: Eukaryota > Viridiplantae > Streptophyta > Magnoliopsida > Cornales > Hydrangeaceae > Hydrangea > Hydrangea macrophylla. The sequence continues at coordinate 600,825 of CM066998.1, read as the reverse complement.
CAACGGTTAGATTTCGAACTAAAAAATCTTTGATCAAAAACAGTTTGTGAACTCACTGTTTTCATTTGTCAAGTTCAACTTTTATTTGGTAACTCCAACTATTAAACCATGAAGTTGGGTTTAAACCAAATCACTTCTCCTACCATTTGATGTTCATTGGAGATCAAGACATGACTAAAACTCACGAGTCTCAAAAGAATATGGAAAGGATTCCCTAAGACATCAAATTTAGAGGACCCAAGTCATGAGTATGGACTTGGATCCCTCTATTTGCTTATAAAATAAAATGATGATCAAACTTTGACTTCCATGTGAAGCATAAGATTACATGGGGTTCAAAAGATCATATTCAAGAGATTTCAAGAGAGATATTGAGGATCTCCAAGAGTCTCAAGAAGAAAGTATGAACAATAAAAGAAATAGAGCTAAGAAAACAAAATAGTTTGAGGATTCAAAAGAAAGAATGCAAATAAAACAACTTATGGTTAGAGGATCACCTCCAACTATCCTCAAAGTTTCTCTCCTTTGAAGATCTTCCTAGCTCTTCTCTCTAATTCTCTAAACTCTCTCTTTTCTCTCCCAAAAATATGTTGGTGTAGTGGTAGTTCTCCCAAGTATTGTGTTGTCTCCCCCTTGTATCTCCCCCTTTTTTGCATCTCTTTCTCAATGGAGATACCTCTTCTTATATAGACAAAAATACCTAGGTAATTTTAGTAAATTCGGAGTAAAAGACAGGTGTAAATCCCTCATTTGGTGGTACAATATGTACTTTCTGAAATTAGGCAGACTGCTGCCCAGCGCGGCAGTCCAGAAACTGTCGCGGCAGTCCGCGAATGCCGCCGAGGCAGTTCATGACTGCCGTCGCGGCACTACGCGACTGCCACGCGGTATTCATCAAATGCCGCGGAAATTAATGGATTGCCGCATTTTTGTCAGTCTTACTTTATCAGTTTTTGTTCTTATTCGCATATGCATACGTATTGCTTTGCAAAATACAGACTTTAAAAGTGAAAGGTAGTCATAAATTGTTGGCGGCACTTGGTGAATGCCGGCCCGGCACTCTATGACTGCCGTGCGGCACTCAGTGAGTGCCGCGGTAGTCCGTCGTGTGCTATTTTTAGCTAAGATTCCCTCTTTTAGATTTTCTTTTTCTCAAAGCAATTTGTTTTCGAAGATCTTTTCCAAAATGGTGTTTTATACCCGAATTCTCCTAAATACCTGGTATTTTCCTCTTTCTGTGAAATTTTACTGCGTTTGGAGAACTTTCTGAAGAGCTTGGAATACTTCAAATCTTTCGGTCCTTATCATCATCGGACGTGGAGGTGACGCTCTCCTAAATTCGGCGGTCGGTCAAAATTGGGGTGTCTACAGTTTGCCCCTCTTTGACAGAGCTTGTGGGGCAACGCGTCCCATAAGTGAATGTCAAAGCCTGTGTGAAGACAAGCCTTTGACCAGACTATCGAATTTAGGTAAAAACAAAATGCGTTGCAAAAACGGGTGCGCAGCGAAATTCTAATTGGTCGTGCTCCATGACAAGCTGCCTACGTATCCCATCAGGAATCAGACCAAGGCGTAGTTCAGGTACGGGGTCGAACACACACAAACGCAAGTAGTCATACGGTTGGATGCACCTATCATGTCGTGATGCAAGTGCCATGCAATGGTGTGCTCCACATATTGTTCTTTCTTAGTACCAAAAAGCAACCTATGCCATTCTACTCATGATGTCATTCCATTCTGGGAGAGTCATGACCGTCATAGATGCGCTTACTATGTTTAATTCTCTGACATTCTTCAAGAGTCATCTAATCGACTAGGATGCACTACGCGCCTTATACCTTGGTGTCCAATTAGAAACCACGCTTTCCGAAAGATTGAGGTACGCTTCGCGCCTTATAATCGGGTGTCTTCCAAGAATCATCTGATCGACTGAGATGCGCTACGCGCCTTATACTCCGGTGTCAAATCAGGAACCACGCTGAAAGACTGAGATGCACTACGCGCCTTATACCCCGGTGTCTTCCAAAAATCATCTGATCGACTGAGATGCGCTACGCGCCTTATACTCCGGTGTCAAATCAGGAACCACGCTGAAAGACTGAGATGCGCTACGCGCCTTATACCCCGGTGTCTTCCAAAAATCATCTGATCGACTGAGATGCTCTACGGGCCTTATACTCCGGTGTCAAATCAGGAACCACGTTGAAAGACTGAGATGCGCTACGCGCCTTATACCCCGGTGTCTTCTAAAAATCATCTGATCGACTGAGATGCGCTGCGCGCCTTATACTCCGGCGTCAAGTGAGTTTGCTCTGAAAAATCCACAGCCCTTCGGCCCCGTCGGATATGTCTTCTCACAGTGATCCGCTGCTCTTCGACCTCGTCGGATATGTTTGTTCTGACTTCGGGATTAATCAGACTCAAATTCATTTTAATTTTCAAAATCGGGAGTCAATCATAGTTAATTTAATTCAAAATTTAGAGTCAGTCAGACTCGAATCAGTTCAATTCCAAAAATCCAGAGTCCTTCAGACTTAATTTGATTTTCTAAAATCGAGAGTCTATTAGACTCAACAAATTCTCTTCTTAATCAAACAAATTTCACTCCATTTACTTTAAAAATTTGGAGTCTAGTACTTCAGACTCAATTTACTTTAAATTTCTAAATCGGGAGTCCGATGGGCTTAAGTTATTTCAAATATCTAAAGCCGGGGGTTCAATGCACTCAAATCCACTTCAATTTCCAAAATCGAGAATCAGTTAGACTCAATTCAGTTTTCCAAAATTGGTAGTCAATCGAGCTTAATAAAAAATTGTTTCAAATTTCGATCAGGAGTCAGTCAGACTCAAATAAACTCAATTTCACCAAGTCCGGAGTCAATTTGACTCAAATCCAGTTCAAATTCAAATCCTAAATCAAATGTCAATCAGACTTGATTCGATTCCTATTTCGCAAAATTGGACAAAACTAGGAGTCAATCGAACTCAAAGAAATTTAAATTCACAAAATTGGACTTTGAAGGATTTCTATTTCACAAAAGATTTTTTACCAAAATTGGGAGTCAATCGAACTGAAAGAATTTCTATTTCACAAGACTGGGAGTCAACTAGACTCAAAAGAATTTCTAATTTCCAAAACACATGAGCCAATCAGACTCAAAAGAATTCCCAATTCCAAATCATGAGTCAATCATACTCAAAAGAATCGGAGTCAAACAGACTCAACATAATTTCAAATTTCTAGAACAGGAGTCAATTGGACTCAAATCGGATTCTATTTCACAACACCGAGAGTCAATCAGACTCAAATCTAAAATTGGGAGTCGATCAGACTCAAAGAATTTCAATTAAAAAAAAATAAATAAATAAAATAAAAGACTCAATTCGATTCAAAAACTCTAAAATCTGGAGTCAATCAGACTCAAATGAATTTTTCTAGAATTAGGAGTCAATCAGACTCAATTCAGTTCAATTTCTAAGCTCAGGTGCTTTCATGAATCGATAGTCAAACGGACTTAATGATTTTAATTTCCGCAATCAGGAACCCATCAGATTCAACTTATTAAAATCTGGCGATAGTTAGATCCATTTTAACCCAAACTTTCAAAAGTTCAGAGTCGGCTAGACTCAAAGAATTCAATTCCAACAAAATTCATAGTTAAGCGGACTCACAAATTCAAACGGAGTCACGTGGACTCAAAAATTCATATTTTACATAAATGGAGTCATGCAGACTCAAAATTTCATATATTCACAAAGACGGAGTCATGCGGACTCGAAATTTCTTTTCTTTATTCAAACAAAGTCACACGGACTCAACAAACTTTACATTTATACAAATGGAGTCAAACAGACTCAAAGAATTTGAACGGAGCTGATATAAAGAATGATTTTCTGCATTCGCGGGCCTTTGGAAGAAACACATCGGTTCTGTCAAAAGAGGGAAGTCACCTTTGCCCCTAGTTTTGGACTCTTCTTATATTGCCACTTTACGTTGTGATAGTGTTCGAAACCTCTGCTTGTACTGCTCTTGGGATGCTCATGAAGACTTTTCAGATCTTTATTCATAATCTTAAACCCACACATTTGAGACCATTTATTGACTCATCAAAGGAGGACAGACCTGACAAAGCTAGTTACTCAAAATGACTGACTCAAAACTCTTCATTCATTATGAATCAATGTGCTTTCATTGTGAATAATGTATCATCTCACCTTTCATTTATTCATGATCTTACAAATGGTAGTGCTTTGCTGATAAATCTAAACTCTGAAAACCTCCTCTTTTCAAATTAGCGAATTCTTTGCTCATCTAGAATGTGCTCCAAATTAGTGCTTTAGCTTATAGAATGAAAGGCACTCTATTTCAATCCTTTCAAAACAAACTCAATTGCTTGAGAACTTGCCTCTGGCAATGAGGGATTTCGGCAAACAAAGTTTACCCCTAGTTTGAAAGAAACTTAGGGGCGTGCTTCTATGATAAAAGGGATTTTCAGCAAAGGAAGTTTGCCCCTGGTTTGGCGATATATATGTGGCTTCAGGCAAACGTAAGTTTGCCCCTAGTCTGAAGGAAGGGAACCAAAAGGCGCAAAAGGGTGTTGCTTACAGTTTAGGGATGGCTATGGACCGAGAACCTTGGGAGGTTGGCCTACTTATCCCCGAGCGGGAATCAGGTCTAAAGTAGTTCGGCCAAGCCCTGAAAGAAGGATAGCATGAGATGATGGGGTGATGACCGAACCGAGCAGGTTGCCTACGTATCCTCAATTGAGAATCAGGTCAAAGCGTAGTTCATCAACTCTGGAGGTTTTGAAAGAATTAGGCTTCAAGAATTGGTGGGCTTTTCGAGCCATGTTGCCATTTGGGTCTAGGGAGTGCATGTCACTTGTGGTAGCCCTTGTATAGCATGATGAACTACTTCTTCCTTTATTCTTTTTTCTCTTTTCTTTTCTTCTTTTTTATTTGATGGTTGATTCTTTAACCTTTTCACTAGCCAGTTAATCTTTACAACTCTCATCTATCATATTCACAAAGTAACATCAGCCCTTCAACTCTGTATTGTTTACAACTCTTTTTTTTCTTTTTTTTTTAAAGACATCTCTGTATTTGTTTTAGGCTCACTTAGTGTTTGAGCCTCTCACAAAAATTTTGAAGCTGATAAGTCCCTCTTTTCCATTTCCAATCTCTTTGCTTTGTTTAGAACAATTTAAAGCCTTAGATAGTTCATGTGCCAATGATCTACTTTGAAGTGCTCAAGAATTCTCAATCTCATCTATTCTCTGCCTTTTCTTTTCTCTTTCCTTTCTTTTCTCTTCCATGATTTTGACTGGCTAGGATTAGGATTTTTGAGATCAACACGTATCTTATTTTTGCTCTAAATTTTGCCTAGGCGCCCTTCCGGGTTTTCATCCTAGCGAGCTCTTTCTTCTTTTTTTCTTTTTTTTTTTTTTCTTTTTTTGTGCTCTAACTTTTGCCTAGGCGCCCTTCCGGGTTTTCATCCTAGCGAGCTCTTTTTCTTTTTCTTTTCTTTTTTGGAATAAGAAGTTCATTAAAATGTCTGGCTACCATCAAGGACCCAGTTTATGGCTTTAGACTGGTTGGGCTCATCTTTTAGGCTTGGTATTTGAGAGAAGGGGATGGTGAGCAAGCTTCAAGTTCCAAGTTCATCTTTTCAAGATTGAGCAAGAGCATCTTTAAATTCTTAAAGTAAAGCTAATCAATTCTCTACTTCTCCATGGTTTTGGCACAAAATTTGCTTTGATCACTTGGGGATCCTTTTTAATGCAAAGATTTATTAACAAAGTACTTTCTATGATCGTTTGAGAAGGTAACTTTTTCTCTTTTTTGTTTGGCTTAATGATCCATACATTCACGACTTAGCACATTGAATCAAGAAAGATGAGATTTTATTCAACTAGCAAGGAAATAGGATTACATCACTCAATTTGATGAACTCAACAAAGACTTGCAAACAAACTTGATAACAGACTGACCAGAAGACACGACTGGACGTTTGACTCCAACTTATCATAACTCGACCACAAACTGGACTTGACTTGGTCTCAACTGGAGTGTCACAGACGATTTTCAAATCATTAGGTCCCCATGAGCATCCACATTTGATTCAGCAGTAGTATTTCTAAACACTATTACCTCACTAGCATCTTCCCCAGGTTCATCATTCCCCTTCCGTATCTTTGTAGGAACATCATCTGCCCTTATGGCCCATCTTTCAGTTAAATAACCATTTTCTGACTCATACTGAGTATTGTCAACGCCTTTTTCAATTCTGTTGATCGGGTCGGGGCCAGTTGGTTCTTGCGCACTCATGGAGGCAACGAATCCCTTGAGAGTATTTAGCAATGGCCGTGACTGAAGAGATTGTATGTCATGCCAGATGTCACTCGGTGGGTTCAGCAAAGGGGTGATGATTTTATGCTCAATGAGATCTTGGATATCATGGCGGAGTTTCATGCAATAGTTAGTTGTATGGCCAGGGGTCTGGTGGTAGGCACAATACAAAGACAGGTCACATTTGTGAGGTAAGGGATCTGGTAGTGGCTTTGGGTCCAGGGGGTTGAGGTGACCATTCTTGACAAGGTGACCAAGGGCCATGGATAATGGCATGCCAAGGTTGGTGAAGATTCTCGGCTTGCGGGCTCGGTTTGATTTTGAATTCGACTTTGAGCTAGAGTTGATTTTTGGGTTGAGATGTGGACTTGGAATAGCTCTTTGGTTAGTTGGGATTGGGCCTGGATGTGGGCTTTGGTGAATGGTTAAGCTTGGGTATGGACTTTGGTGATAGGTTGGGTTTGCACATGGGCCTCGGTGCACAGGTGGGTTCAGACATGCCCGTTGGTGCTTCTTTAAGCAATCCATTATTCTCTGATCTATCTTTTCCTCATCAGGGCCCATTTGATCTTTCAATAATTGAATGAACTCAAGCATGACCCCCTCCAATTGCTTCACCCTAGAATCTTGTTGCTCAACAACGGCTTGCAGTTTGCTTACTTTCTCCTCCAAAGCTCTGTAGGCCATTGGTGGGTCCATCTCGACATAATGGTCCATGATCTCCTCTAAGTAAGAGAGATATACCCAAGAAGATTAGAAGTGTCCTTACTAGGGGCTCTGGTTGTTCCACTCTTTCAAGAAAAACAGATAGGAAAAAGGTCGTCATGCAGAATTGAATAGTAAGGGATTTTTTTTTTTTTTTTTTTTTTTTTTAGGGACTTTGATCTTAATTGGGAAGAAGATATTGAGTCTGTACGCTACACGTATGTAATGATATCGATTGCAAAATATACATGCTCTTATGATTTGATGCATGCACTGCACACATGGCACACGAATGAAATGCATGTGTGTGTGCCTATTCTATATGCCAAAGTAAAGGAAAATTCTAATCCTAACAGGTAAACACATAAGCACATAAGATCCTCACCCACGTCAAGTGCGCCAACTTCTCCTTTCATTGCGATCTTTACTACCCTCTCAAAGGTTGGATATGCAGAAAAATTTCGAAATTCATTTGAAAAGCATTTCTTTAGAACGATGAGATCTTTCAAAAACAATTCTCAAGAATTTTGAATCTTTTATTTAAAAAAATGAGGATGTGAAAACATTTCTCAATGAAAATAATTTGATTGAAATTTTGCTTTAAAATTCATTTGAAGAGCATTTTTTCAAAAACAATTCCCAAAGATTAGTTTGGAGCTTTAATCAAAAGTGAACTCCAAAGATTTTTAAAAGAGCAATTGAAAACTTTGGGATGAAGATTACAAAAATCCATTTGCTTTCAAAGATGGTTTTAAAATTCTTTCGGGGTAGAAGGATCACATGATCGGATTATTACCGTACTTTTCATAAATTTGGATGCATACAAGGTCAATGATGCTTAACTAAACATGATATAAGAAGTATAATCCTATAATCAAGGTTCGGCATGTCCTCCAAATGTCATGTAACACGAGGAGAAATTGCTAAAAGGTGATTAAAAGATTATTCATCTTTCATCAAGCAAGTATCGTCATCATCTCAAGTAATCCCTTCCGGGCATACAAAACTTCCTAGCACATAACCCTAATCAAGAATTGATTTCCTAAGATTGAAATGTTCTATAGAAACTACTATGCAAAGGCTGGGTTTTGGTCAAATAAGGGACCCTTGACACACACCCGATAGGATGCTTCATATACCAAATCATGGTACGAGATCAAGGGTGATCACACAGTCCCATGATGACTTGACCGACCGGGTTGCCCCGAGCCTCCAAGGTCATAGTTCCGTGCAATCGACTGGCTGGACATGCAAGTGAAATGCAACAGGCAT